>JASSUY010008221.1:0-40999 GCA_032466535.1 Forpus xanthops | reverse complement strand
GGCTGAAAGTCAAAACCACAGCACTGCTCCAGCTACTAAGAAGGAGAAAAATGACTGCTACTGCTGAACCCAAGTACAGTATCTGCCCCTTGTTCCATACCATTCATGTCATGCTCAGATCCCACATTTTCTATATACCATCACTCTTATCTCATATGTATACATATATATTTACATCCACAGAGAGAGAGAGAGAGAGATCATTCCTTAGTGCATGGACCAATCCCTGTAAAGCTACAGAGTTCATCCGGTCCATGATGTTGGGCTCCATCTCTTGTAACAGTTTTTCAGAGCTGGAGAGTGTGATGTAGTCGGTCTGCCAGGCCTCCTTATATTTGTACTTCAGCCATCGTCCTTCAATACCAAAGAGGCTTTAACCGCTTGGCTTGCTTAATTGCAGCACGTTTCACACTCATGAATAACCTGGGCAATAGTATCCATTGTTAAGTCCACCCCTTGATCATGAGTCCATCTGTATGTTGCATCTCTGCCCTGATGGCCTGAAGTGTCATGGGCCTAACAGGCTCAAAATAATTCATGCTTCCCTTCAGCAGTTTCTGCAGCTTGTCATCGGGAACCCCATACAGCTGCCTTCCATCTCTGATGCTTCCAAAGCACTGGAGTGGCCCAGTGGACTAGACACTTGCCCATACTGTGCCACACACTCTGCCACTCATGACTGTCCAGCCTTGGAGAAAATCTCTTTTCCCTTTTGTATTGTTGTCTAACCCTAGACAAGATCCAAACCACTACCTCTACCACCAGTAATAATAATGATAAGGGAAAGAACAAGGGAAGAGAACACAACCACTCACCACCCATCAACCGATACCCAGCCCGACTGAACAGTGATCTAGCCCTTCTGGATAACTGCCCTCATTTTATATAGCAGGCATAGTGTGTTGTGGTATGGAATACCTCTTTGATCAGTTTTGGTCAGGTGTGCTGTCTCTGCTTCATCCCAGCTTCCCCTCCTCCCTGGCAGAGCATGAGACTCAGAAAGTCCTTGGTCCGACTAAACATTACTGAGCACCAACTAAAAACATCAGTGTTGTCAGCACTGTTCCCAGGCTGAAAGTCAAAACCACAGCACTGCACCAGCTACTGAAAAGGAGAAAAATGACTGCTACTGCTGAACCCATGACAGTACTGTTATTTTATATCTTAGAAGGGTATATATTTTACAATTAAAAATCCATCTTTTGTGCTGCATCAGATCTGTTTTAAATGCTACTAAAACAAATGTGTGTAAATTCAGAATAGTGCATAATTGAAATAATAAATCTGTAGGTATGGAACAGCTATGGAAAACATGCATTTTCAGTGAGTATCAGAGTATTTTGAGACACTGATTGTAATGAGAGGTTTGCTTGGGAAAAAAATAAAAACGTAACTGAAAGTAGGACCCGATGCTAACTTGAATGTAGGTGGGCATGAGAGCAAAGGAAGAAACAATTTGACCAAGGGAAAGTAGTGTAGGGTCTGAGGAAGGAAATGGAAAATCTATTGCCAGTGCCAAGGGGAGGAAGAGGACACAAGGAGTGTTGGGGAGGCTGGGCATGTAGTAAAAGGAGGGGCTGGGAAATGAGTGGGGACAACTCAAAGAGGACATGGATTGAAGGGGAGTGCGAGGATGGACTTGCAGAGATTGGTCAGAGGGCTCTGGAGCTGGTGCAGAGCCTGCGGATTGAGCACAGGGACTCTACGGCATATCTGGGGACAGAGTCCAGTTTTCAGGGCAGCATTTTGCTCCCTCAGTCCAGGAAGATCTCATTTCTTTTCTCACTCTCTTCTGTATCACTACCTGTGCATCTTCTGCTTGCTGCAATTAATGATGTCTCAGTGTCTCACAGGCCACTGTCAGTTTTATCCTGGAGCAGGTATAATCTTTGCACTGAGGCTTTGAGGCTTGGATCCTTGGTGTGGGGAGAACAGGAATTATGTCAGCTGAGAGTTATATCTTGATGCATATGGAAAGGAGGGAAATACATTTTGAAAATGAAGTAATTACATCTTGCACTTTGTATTTCTTGAAGGTTATAGTTTGTAAATTCAATTAAGTTCCTCTAACAAAGCAGCATGAGTGTGAGTGCGTGTAAGGAATAGATATGCCTGGGGGTGATTGTCTTTGCAAGGAGCTGGGCAACACATTGCAGGAGGGGGACAGCAATAGCCAGTGTTAAATATTACTCTCCAGGATGGTCAACTTCAGTGTATCTGCAGGTATTTGTAGTGCAGAGACTGGATTGTTAGCCTGTGTAACAATGACATCTTGTACTGCAGTTCTGTTTGTTCGTGCAAACTGAGCAGGACCACATCTGTGAGGGATCTTTGACAGGAATTCTGCAGAGGTCACTGACATGCCACAGATTCATGTTTGCTCAGTAAGTGACACTTGCATTCTGATGTCCCACTAAGCCAGCACACCAGAATATCTTCCTTTGCCACTGTGCAGTATCTAGCTGTGTGTATGTTTTAGGCTCGAAATACAAAGTGCAGACACTGACTGGTTTTGATTGTTAGATTTTGTATGGAGCTGGTTAGAAAACTGGGCTGTTAGCCCTCATGCATTGCCAAAGTTGTGTTTAGATAATGCTGCACTGCCTGTAGAAATCTCTTCCAGTTCTTCACTTATTCATTACTAACCTAAGCTGAGCTCCAGTGTTGGTTTTCCCTGTTTATAGGGGTTACGCAAGAATTTTTGTAAAGAGGCATTTGTGTCTTGCCTGAGATGGGGGCTCTGCAGTGGGAACAACTGCAATAAGCCTGGCTTGCGTATCTGCAGATTAAACCCAGAAGTTAAATTATAAGCAGGCAGGCAGCCCCTCTTCACAGCAACACAGCAGGCCCCCTGGACCCTCAAGTAAATCACTGTAGAATCTAGGGAGACAGAAGGGCTCTGTATGAGTGTGTGGTACCTTTTTCATCACTGTAGTTTGCTCTGTGTGTGTGTTCTGCTAGACCTCAGGTATGCAATGCAGCCATAGAATAGCTGTTATCTGGGACTCCAAGAGGCTCTGGGGGGGAAGAATTGTATCATCTTGACAGTGAGATGCTGTGTCTGTTGGGATGCCCAGTGAGCACTCAGGAATCCATTTCTCCATCATCAGCAAGCTGGGCGGGAATTGGCACAGGAGTTTGTGTGAAAATTTTAAATCAGCTTTGCACTATACCCACTCTTGCCAATCCCCTAGAATAAATTTGAGGGGCCCAAGGTTTATTGTCCCTTATGTTCAGATTGTTAGGACTCACACTGGGACTTTATGGCCACTTAAGCATTATAATGGTATTGCTATGTCCTTTCCCCCCAGGCCTTCTGCACTGTGAGAGAGGCATAAAAAGGCAGGAGTACACTGAACCCCAACTCGTAGCTCAATAGGTGCCTGGCATTACCAGAGGATATAAAAAGACTGAAATGGAGAGTGACAGGGGGAGTTCAGTATAATATTGCTGGCAACATGTTACTTGCTCAACTCTGTTACCAACTTTGTGGAATCAAAGCACAGCGCTGGCTACACAGGAATGGAGGGGCTTTCACTCAGGCTGTGGAGTAGGAATAGCTTTTTGTAGTTAGGAACCTGTGCTGGGTTTGAACTGGAAGCCCCATGATGAAAATGTTTGGGACTAGTCATTGTCCTGCAAGAATTACCCAGGCTTCCAGACGTTACAGCTTCAAAATGGAGTAGGCGGGTGCTTATGTTCAAAAAACGTTTTGGTTACAGCCCCTTGTTAGTTTAATTTTAGTTCTTATGAATTGACATATGGCAGGCATGATTTTTAATTAGAGCTTTAGCTGCGTTTTACTGGTAGGGTTGCAGAGCACTGTGGAATTTACATTAGGGAAAAAAATGCTCTGTCGGTGGAGTACAAGGCTGTTTAGTAATCAGAGTGGAAAGTTAACTTTGAAACAAATTGGCAACTGATCAGATAAAATTCAAATCGGTAACATTTGTGTTGGAAACCAGCTCAGATCTGGGAAAAATGGAATCTAAGCTATTCTGTTCCTCTTGCCGAGGAACTGACCGATGAACACATTGTGCACATCAGACTTCATGTGTGACACCCCCTAAAAACAAGCTCAATACTTTTATAGGGTTATCTGAGCACTTATCTGATTCCTTTTCACATTAGTGTAAAACTGTTACTTTGAAGAGAAGTTTCCTTATATACTTTACAAAACAAACAAGCCTCCTTTGTCAGTCAAAAACTAAAGGTCAAAAGTTCCCTCACAGTTTGTTTTTCTTTTGGATCAACAGGGTGTAATAGAGAGATATTGGGAGATATTTTGTTCCTCTGTGTGTGTATCAGATTTCCATCTTTCCTGTTCATTGTGTAAACTCTCTTGAGTACTGAAAGAGTTAATGGTGTGTTCAGGCCTCAACCAGCAAATGCATTTAAAGCTCAGTCCAGTACTCACATGGTTTGTATTCTTGCTCTGCTGGAGTGGTGTGTTCATGGCATCTGGTTCCCTGGCAACAGCTTTCATTGGCTCAATCAAAGCCTTTTCTTCTTAAGAAAGCTCCCACTGTGACACCCTACCACCACCACTAATCACCATCTTAACTGAGTGTTTAAGATGCAGCTGGTATGAAAAATAGTGCTTGTGCATGTGAGAAGATTAAGAGACTACCTTGCAT
Source organism: Forpus xanthops (assembly GCA_032466535.1). Classification (NCBI taxonomy): domain Eukaryota; kingdom Metazoa; phylum Chordata; class Aves; order Psittaciformes; family Psittacidae; genus Forpus; species Forpus xanthops. The sequence continues at coordinate 36,362 of JASSUY010008221.1, read as the reverse complement.
AGTACACCTGCCCTGAAGAGTGCTCTCACTCAGTGGTGTTGGGCACACTGGGGGCTGTCTGCTTTCCTACTAGAAGAGATGAGGCATTGATACATGAAGAGCCTGCTTAGAAATAATCTTTTGTTAGGCAGAAATCCATAAACCTTTGTGTCTTGTGAATAGTCATTTCCTCTTTGCAGCTGAGATGGCATTTGGGCCTCTGTACTATTGACAAGGGGCAGAAGTGGGATGTAGGGGGTGTACAATAAAATCCATATTGTTGAAGCTGCCTCCCCTGACAAGGAGGAAGCAGGAAGAAGTCTCCCAACATGTGAACAGAACAATGGGAGCAAAGAATTCACGTTAAGCCTCCTCAAGGGTTACATATGTTGGGATTTCTGGAGGTTCAGAGTTTGCATAGAAGTTGAGAAAACCTCTAGCAATCACGTCTGCCTGCATCTGGCAGAATTTGGGGTACAGATCAGTAAGCCTGGGCATTAGCATACTGTGCATCATGCTTCTGCTGTTAGAAATGTTATCCTTTCAAATTACTGAAGCACTCATTAATTCAGTAGCTGACAGAAGTTCTTCCCTTATTTTGCTAGGTTTGGAGATTATCTTGGGGGATGCTTTGTAGCCATAAGAGACTGTTGCACTCCACAGGAATGATGCAGCTAGAGCAGCGATGTAGGTGAGCATAAGCACAATTAGAGACAATGTGTGTGTGCATTGTAATCTCTCTACTACGCTGGTACTTGTTTACCAGGCAAAGCACACAGGCCAGACAACCCCCTCCTTTGCTTATCTCTATGCTGTTAGGCAGGAGAGGGAACATGGATTTAAGAATGTGGGCTGGAGAGTATGTAACATCTTCAGCAGCATGACTGTAGTCATGAAATACTCTGCTAGAGACTGAATTTGTGCCTGCTTTGGTTAGGTTTTAATGTAAACTGTTGCCCCCTCATAGAGCTCTTCCCTGAGATATTCCTTGTTTTAAAACAGTAAGTGAATGTATCCCTTTGAAGCCGGGGAGAAGGAAACCTTGTCTTGCGAGATACTATGCTGTATTTGGCATAGACACTGAGGCAATATGTGCCTGAGAAAGAAGACAGGGAGGACGGTCTTGTGGTTAAGCTACTATATTGAGACTTGGAATTTGGGTGTAGCCTCCATCTCTGTGTGGCCTTGGGAAGGTTTGGATATAGGCAAAATAGGCAATTATCAAGGGCAGCCAAACCAGAAGTGAAGCTGTGGTGGCTCCTTTGGCTGTGGCAGAGCCCAGAGAAGCTGCCCTGATAGCTGCTGCTGCTGCCAGGGCAGAGCAGAGTAAGCAGAGTAAAGCCCAGCTGCCATTGTTCCCTTGTCTTTTCAAGGCAGCTGGAGCAGCAAGTGCAACTTAGCAAGGCTCAGGACCCAGCTCTTATTCTCTGCCCTGGCCTTTCCTTGAGGCTGAAATGTCCTGACGTAACTCTTTGTAAGCTCAGAGCTACAGTGATTTGAATCAAAAGGGCGACACACCTAAACCTATAGTCAGTCTCTAACACTGGCTAATAAAAAATTCCAAGGAGGAGCAATAGGAGAGGGGCAAACCTGGAGTGAATCTTCTCCAAAATTCACTCTGCACCTCTAACAACTACCTCGGTGGCTTCCTGGGCCTGCACTGTGTCTTTGTATTAACAGACTTCCTGAGATTGCTTTCTGTGATTGTTTCTAGGTGCTTTGTGAGTTCAGCATTAGGCTGGCACTAGCCCCTTTTGCTAGGGCAGCAAAACTAAGGTTTGCCCAAATACAGGAGAAGCCCAGTTTCTTAACTTCCAAGTGTTTAATTCACTGTCTCAGGAGCTCTGTTTGGGCTGCAGCATTTGCTGCCCGCATCAACACTGCTGCAACACTGAGCATCCTGGTTCTCCCAGATACCACAGGAATACAGCAAGGGACTGGAATGCAGTGACATCGTACAGGCACAGCTATGGGACCATTAGGGTTCAATAGGTGCACAACTTGCCAAGTGGGAATAAGTCCTCTTTCATTCAGAAGGTTCTTACAAAAATAAATCCTTAATATATGAGAGATGCTTAGTAGCTGCATGGCTAAAAGCCACCCTGAAAAGCCTGTGAATATTTTTAATAAAATATAAAGCATATTTTAAATGAAGAAATTGGAAAGCTGAAATTAGAAATGACGGCAACAAAGAATGGCATTCTGAATACAGTAGGTCTGTTTTCTTCATTCACTTGTAACTGCTCATTAAATTTATTTAAACTTATTAATACCCATTCAGAAAAAAAAAAAAAAAAAAAAAAAGGAGACCATAGCAGGTACTAGAAATGTAAAACCAACCTATTTTCAGCATTAAATACCTGATTTGCTAAATTTGCTTTGGAGGCTGGGAGGTGGGGTGGGTGTTGTTGCTTCCCCCGCTCCTTGAATGTTTCAAAAGACCAGGGAAGTGCATGTGCATGCATGTATTTGAGGAGTTACACTTTTTCTGCTGCACTGCAATCTTGACCTTTGGACTGACTGATGAGCCTCAAAACAGGCAATGAAAATGTGACTTTAGCAGGGAGATTGAAAGATGTCACTGCTCCAGTGAATCTTGTATCTGCTTTGGCTTAATTACGATTTTGGAAAACATTCTTTATTTGCCTGCTGCTTTGCCATGAACTGTGGAACAATGGAGTTCTGGAAATCACCTGTGGACGTACAGGGACAGAGAACTTCCACTGCTTAAGGGCTTTCACAAGCTTCACTGGCCAAGCAGATGGATAGATGAAAATACATAAATTTGGCAAAGTGCAGAAGGAATGAAACTCGTACGCTGTATCAGTCCTCTCCTTTACATAACTGAACAGGTACCTCTGTGAAAAAAACTGAGGTCTTTCTTTCACTTGGCAAGACATTCATTTAAATAGGATAAAAGGTTCTTAATTTGCAGGTCAAAGGTATTCAAGTGTACAGAACACACTCCTGCTACACAGACGATGGCTGAAAGGTGGAGATTATTTTGTTCCTTAATTAGTTGAGTAAAAGACTTTTAATGTAGAGATTGTGTTATTATTTAACTTGCTACTTTTTAGGTTACCAAAGAGCTTTCAAAAAGCCAGTGTAACCTTTACTCTGCCCCTTCTAATCATAGTCTGTACACATGTGCCTCTGATCATGTGATCACTGTGTCTGGTGGATCAGCAGCGGGACTTCTTTCTTTCCAGAGAAGGATCAGAGGGTAAGCATGAGGCACACACAGAACTGCAAACCTTTGAGAAAAGATGTAAATGCTGGCCCTCTGCACAGGACTGAATTTCACCCCAAGTAAATCTAGAGCAGGGTCATATAATATATCGGTCTTGAGTCACAATTATGTCAGTGAATGGGGCTATGTCTCTGGCACTGCTGCCTAACCTCTAGCAGAAGTTCTGTGGTGTGAATAAAGGCCAGAGGCCTGTTGTAAAAATGATGATTTAGGTGGTTGATTGAGACTCTAGAGATCTGGTTGCTTTTCCTGCCTCTTTTTGACTTTTCTTTAGAAAGTAAGTCAATCTTACTCTCTAAATTAGGGATAATATTTCCTCACCTCACATAGACGTTTTGGGAATAGATGTGTTAACTAGTGCAAAGCTTTTGGGGCTCTGGAGCTGAGGAGCAAAGAAAAACCAGCACAGAATGGAAAAGTATTACTGTTCATGCAGAGATGCGACAGTTTGTAGTAGATGAAGCTGGCGCCCCACGCTGAAGAGCTGAGATTAAAAAGAATATTGAAGAGCTGCTTTGTATGCAGAGCAATGTCAGTCCTGCGCCTGGAGTGAAGCAGGGGCTCTTGCCAAAAAAAATGAGTGTGGGGGCAGTACCTGGTCAGAGGCTGAAACAGTATATTATACCACACAACCCGGGGGCTGAAGGAAGGTTACATTAGGCAAACTTTGCTTTGCTGCTTCATGATATTTGAGAGCTTTGCTTTTCAGCCTTTGATTGTTTTGTTTTAAACAACATAGTTTTTAGCATAGAACTGATGATACAGATCTCAGTGCACCTGGAGCTTTACAGGAAAGTGTATAGATAAGGTTTCAGCCCCCTTAGATCTTACAAACTGAGCCCTTTTTCTTTTCTCATGGACCTCGTTAGATTAAGTAATGTAAGGAATTCTGGTCTTACAGCAGTGACCCATAATTCAGCATTGGGTTAGGCATAAATCTGTAATATGCTTCCATGGATTTTCAAACTGAAGAAATGCCTTTTATGTTTGTTTTGCTTGGTTGTGGGTTTTTTTTTGTTTTTTTTTTTTTGTTTTTTTTTGGGGGGGGAAGTTTTTTGGCTTCTTTGCATGCCTTAGTCCTCTACCACCTTTTACCTAGCAGGAATTCTATGACCTTTTTACTGACTGGCACCCAACAAATTATGGGTCAGCAGAAGCAAGATTAACCAGCCCCACTTTTGAAACTGTTGATATGTGTCTTTGCAGGCTCAGTGACCTTTCTACACTGTATCCTGATAATGAAGCAAAATCAATTTCCTCCCTGTCCTTGGGCAAGGTTTAGTGTATTAAATTTAGCGATAGAAAAATGTTTTGATTTTTTAGGAAAGGTTTGCTATTATCTAAAACCTCTTCCCTTTTAGACACTCTTTGGGTGTCTGATTTTTTTCTTTTCTTTTGCCAGCCTGCTGGAAAGAAAAGAGATTTCAATCCCACCAATATTATTTATGAATACATCATCAGCTTCGCATAGGAATACTTAATAAGCCCATCAGCACGCGAGAGTTGCTAGGTCCTGCCTCAGTGCTTAGAGGTATACAGACAAGACAGGAGAAATGATAGGGCTGAAGCAGGCTAGATCACAGATGGGGGGCTGCAGTGGGGAATGGACTCAGTGCCCTTTGGAATTGGACATCATGCTGGAACTTTTCCACCCATCATTTTAGCAAACAGCAGGAATCGATGCTTTCAAACTAAGAATCAATTAAAGAAACCCAAATTATTGCCATTTGAATAAACAATTATTTCTTTTTCACCCTCACAGAAGCTTGTTACGATGAACTAAAAGCCAGCACTAATTAAATGATCTGATAGCACAAATCGTATCAGAAATGTTTCATCTAGTTTAATTAATTCTTGCCAGAAATCAGTTACTCTTAGCATATGCCAAATGATATTTTAAATGATTTTTTTTTAACAGTTTCCATTGATATCTCTTTCTAGTCCTGCTGGGATTCTCACTCTCTGCAGATAAAGTAGGAGTGTTTACAGAAGCTCTTACTGCCAGGGGGAGTTTTAACCCTGGAGACAGACAGTATGGCAAATACCTTGTAGGTCAAGAGAAGGGACATTTACACCTGAATCTAAGAGGATTTTTTTTAACTGCATGAGCAGACAAATAAGAAATATATTCTTCCCTCCATCCTGGTTAACTCTTAGTTTGCTGGTGACAAATGCTCTGATGAAAATGCAGTAGTTATCACTAGGAAGGACAGCTCTAGAACTCAACACTGGGAAGTCTTCACTAGCCTTTTTTCTCTTATACATGAAATGCAGGCAGGTTATGTTGGTTATCGCTAGGCAGCTCTACTGTAGGGCATTTCTTTGTCAAGCAGAATAGACCTTAGCCTGGTTTCCTGAGCCAGTTAACTGAGTTTTACACCCAGAACTTGGGATTGTGGGTAGGGTCTGCAGCTCACCCCTGAGTCAGGAAAGTGTTTCTAAGGGGCATGAGGATGCTGTTGTCAGCTTGCTGTAGAACAGCTTCTGCATTTTGGCTCTTCGTATATGGTAATGGAAAATTTCTCCCCCTTATGAGATAACGTGGGAAAGCCCAAACTCTAGGAATGTGCCTGTTTTCAGAGACTGGATTCTGGGCCTCAGAGACTGGAGGAGGTTTGGATTCAAAACTCAGTGCTGTGTCCACCTCTTGATCTCATACTAGTGTACTGTGACACACTAGTACATACTGTGTCCATACGAAGGTATGAACAGCCATAAATACAGTGTTTAGCTTTGTAGTCTTCAATGTCTGTGTTTATCTCTCACTTGAGACTGCATTCATTGCTCAGCAAAAACTCCAACTCAAAGGGTTGTAAGTGATCACAGAACAAGCTTTCACATGCTGCAAATGTGTTGTAATTGCAATATTAGGATTTGCCTTTTAGTTGTAGTCACAGAACAGTGCTGTTCAGACTGGCTACAAATATTCTTACCAACAGAAGGACAGAGGCTTGCTGTAGGGACTGCTACTTTGGAAGTGAAGACCAGAAAAATAAAGAGAATAGCATTATTTTCCATCTGGCTTTCCTGGGGACAAGTGACAGGCTTTAATGTTTAAAATAGCACTATTAAAGCAGTATAAAAATGTACATATTCAAGACATGTCAGTAAGATGGGACATTGTCACAGAATAATGGGTGCTAGCTACTCAGCATTCAAAATAGGACAGAAAAGAGGGAGATGCTAATGTGATTCTCAGTTTCCTAGGGAGCAGAGAATGAGAAATAAATGGGGAAGAGGGACAACACAACACTTCTGAGTATACCCCTGCCATGGTAAAGAGTGTTTGAGCAGAGTTCTCTGTGGCCACACATTTCAGGGCAGTGTTTGTGCTACAGGGGAGATTGCACACTCCCTCCTCTTCTACCCCTGCCTTAACTGACACAGCAGCGAAGTTGCCTGTTAGCATCTTACACCTTTCCATCTTGGCAAATGTGGTAAGCCACAAACCTTTTCAAAAGCAAGGCCTGAATAACCCTTCCCATGCCCTCACCAGGGTGGATTGTGCAGGTCAGCTGTGGGAGCTGTTCTCCAGCTGGAGAAGCGGGAGTACTTGGCTGCTTTGTGATTGTCATACAAGAAAACTGCTGGGCATGAGAAAGGCTTTGTCTTTCTGGAAGATAGCTTGCCTCTTTCCTTGCCTCCTCTGTTCGTGTGGGTGATTCAGTATCAGTAGTGTGGCTCCTTTTGGTGTCGATTTTGTAAATTGTGATAATAGCAGTACCTAGAGCTCTTCCTCCCCAGGGCATTACCAGAAATGCACAATGGTGCTGGCAGGATGGTGAGTGGGCTCAGTGCTGGAGGGTGGAGTGATGTCCTGGGGTGTTCTGCAAGGACAAAGGTTGTAAAGTGGCTATGTGTTAGTCCTGAGGAAGAGAGCAGCTGTCTCTTGGACAAAGCGGGTGTCAGCCCACCACTGCTCCCAGTCCTTGGGAGCCTCTCCACAGATCAGTTTCCCTTGCAAACAGAAGGCTTCAGACTGTCCTGTGGTCATGTGCCCTATTCCCCAAACGTTTGCACTCTGCCTTTGAGATAGCACAGGCTCAGTGTGTTATGGCCATATTGGGACATTGCTCAAACAGCACAGTTAAGGTTGTGTTTGCTCATACCTTAACTCTTTGTTTACTGGTTTCCAAGGGAATAGCTAGGACTGACATTCTAGAAAAGGCGCTCCATGTTCCCCGCAACCTTCATGAATTTCTTTGTCAGCAAAATTCGTACTTCTGAAAGTTTATGGGAGGAATATAATATGTGATCACATTGATCACAGCAGTTTACAGTCAGCATAGATTGGAGATGCTACTGCAGCTATGCATGACTAAGTGCTACTTTGCAGCCTGAGCGCTTCACAACACTTACTAGGTGACAGAGGCAGTACTTTGATATGTATGTCCTGTTAATAAGCAGTGTGAGGGATCCCAGAGTAACACCTGTCTGGGCTGGAGCGAGCAGTCATGCATTCACCTTGCACAGGCCCTAGGATGGCTGGCTTGTAGCCAGCCCAGTCTACAAGCCAGCCCATGGCATTAGCCAGCAGGCAGGCACAGTTAGCATGGGCGCTGGGCTGAGCAGGCACTGAAGTATGCCTTTGCTCTGAAGGTGTTTTCCTTCTGGCCAGTCTGAAACCCAAGAAAGGCAAATGTATGTGTAGCTGTGGCTATGCCCATATGCCTCTTCTGTCTTGGCCTCAGTTATTTTTATTGTTTGTTTCTTTTTCTTCTCTCCAGAAACACTTTTCCCTATATGCCACTTCTAATCTTATTAAGCAAAGCATTCTATCTGCTGCCTTATTTCCTTTATTAGCAGGTCTACGTGGTGCAGGTGAGGTAGGTTAGACTTTCTCAGTGATATGAGGCAAGCTGTAGGCCAAACTGACTTTTGCATCTCCCTTAAACTGTCCATGGTTCCAAAAGCTCAGCTTCCTGTCTTCACCTGTCAGTGTTAGCCTTGTCCATCCCTTAGTCTGCCCCTTAATTCCAGCTGAGCCTTATAAGGTTGCTTAATGTTTTTCACTCTTTTTGGGTGAATTTCAAATTCAAACTTAGAATTGCTTCATTAAAGAAGCATTTAAACAAAACATTTAGACTTTTCCCCTTTTGTTGTTTTTCTTCAATTGAAGCAGTTCAGAGTAAAATGGAAAATTATTTTGCTTAATTCCAATCCATACTTTGGAGGTGTGGGGGAAGTAGTGAGCTTCCTCCTTGCTCTGCTGCCTAATTATTTAATCATTTCAGTAGTGATCATTTAATGAAATACCCAGTCAGCTACTTCTGGGGGCGGGGGTTGTTTTTTTTTTTTTCATTCCAGATAAATATTTTCCTTTTATGAACAAGATAGTTTCCTCAGTGTCTGCTTTTCATTTTTAGGGAATAGTCAGCCAACTAACAATCCAACTGGCCAGCACTGATCTCACTCAGCTGGAGATACTTTGCAGTATATGCTATCACACAGACCCCACATGGCAACACTTTGTAGAACAACCAAAAAAAGACAGGCAGAAGAGGGCATGTGACACTAAATCCCATCATCTGAAGAGTCCACGAGACTCTTCAGAGATGGGAACATTCCTTATGCATGTTACACAAAAGCCCAAAAGGTGATGAGTGACACTTCCCACTTGCATTTCTTTGAGAAGATTCAGTGTCATCACACGTCTCTACTTTGCCAGTAGTGTTTGACTATTTTGTGACAGAAAGTAAAGGGCCAGCTCACTCTTTACCATTCTATGCCTCTTAATGATCAATTATTTTTAATTGGAACCTCTTGCATTGTACCAAATCTTAAGAGGCCCCCATCAAGATCATGGCTCCAGCAAGATGGGAAAAGTACCACCACATACGTGGGGATAATAGAGACATTTTTTGTCACAAAAAAAGCACAACCCTGTTTAGAGACGGGCCAAAAAAGAAATGGAGGTAAGGATGACTGGGAGGATTTGCAGACCATGGGCAAGTTTGGGAACAATATGACAGTCTCCTGACCCCTAGTCAGCCCTGTCTGAGTCAGAGCCCTCTCTGCTGGCACACACTGTTTCTCATTTACTAATAAAAATGTCATTGTCTGTGAAGAATTACATTTAAGGACAAATAAAATAGGCTGGTATTGCTACAAAGAACTTCACCACCAAATAAGATGCAGCCAGGGGTGATGCTGAGGAGTGGAGCTTGTGAAAATAACAGTCATCATGACAGTCCTTTGCAGGCTTGTTTCTATGTATGTAACTCCTTTAATGTCTGTGTTCAAGTAATATATTAAGTTTGAGGGCAGTGGTGGCATGCTGACCAGAGGACACGTTGTTAGTAAAGTCAGATCTAATGAAGATTGATAGCAAAATGGTGGAGTCATTCAAGTGGAATTGCTGTGTCTCTTGAGATTGTTTTCTGAGAAACATTTACTTTCAGATCTTGTGCTTAGAGGTTTCGAATAACATTTGATTCAGAATTCTGTGCTGTAAGATCTTTACTTGAGGAAAATGCAAGACATGGAGTTAAAGTGTTAGCGCTGTTAGTTGATGTCGACTCAGTTAATCAAATGGCAAAAGCCTGAAGGAATCTCAAAGGCAGAGAGATCCTTGTCTGTGGGCAGCGATATAAAGCTCTGTGCCTTCACAACAAAGCAAAACGATTCACCAATTAATTAATCTTTGCAGATGAGGGATTTCTTACCAGAAATGACAGTTTCTGTCTTACAGCAACTGTAAAGTACAATCTTTGGCATCTTAATAACATGCAGATCCAGAGCTTCGGTTTAGCCTACCATAAAAGCAGAAGGTTACTGTGGGATTTGGCCTGGGCTCTGGAAGCCCAGCCCACCTCTTATCCATGCCTTAGAAGAGAAACACGGTTCATGCATAGGCACTGTTTAGCCCCTGGGGACGTGGGTGCAGTTCGGTCTCTTCCCATAGTTCCTATGAGCTGCTCTAGAGAGGCCAGATCTTTGCCTTCATCTACTTTGTGCCTAAATTCTTTAGCCTTCATGAGAGTTGTTTCTACAAATACAATAGCTGTTTTACTATCTTCAGCGAGCAGAATGTGTATCGAAAAACAGTGTGAGTAAATCCTCTCTCTAGAAGGGCTTTCTATCCACTCACATAATCCCGCTCTCTCCGTTCCAGCCTGGTATGCATAGTTGTGTAAGGGTGTCAAATGACATCCCTTTTACTGGCTGCTGGCCCTGATGGAATGCTGCTTTGCACATCTCATAAAGGAAGGACGGGAAATGCTGCCTGAAACTTTTACATTTTGACCTTAATTAAAGATAAAATAAGAAAAACTAAAAATTGAGAGGCAGGAGCATTGCAAATAAGAAATGCTCTTGTCATCATGGAATAAATAAAAAAAGATTCCATCTTTACATTTCTTCTTTGACCCTTTTTAAAGACTGACTTTTGCTTTAGATAATCAAAGCTGGGTTTGAGCTAGCACACACACAAAAAGCTTTTATTCAAAAATAGCCCAATAGATATATATACATATCACAGCCTTTCATTCCTTTTATAGATGGTTTCATTTTCTGTATGAATGTGAAAATTCTGAGCAATCCAGAGCTCGTGCAGGCACCACAACAAACACAGGGAACAGGGTCCAGGCACATTACTGAGTTTAACACCAGTGTTTAATTAGCAGAGAGTTGCACTGGGCAAGGGCCTTTTGATTTTCTCTCTTCACTTGGTTTTTGATGAGCGATTTACCTATAGTTGTAACTTGTAGCTGTTACACTAGCCTACACTCACACTACATTCACACACACGTGTGTACATATGGAATATTTGTGGAAGAAAGCCATGTCAGGCAACTGATCTGATTTGTGCTTTAGGTAAATATTTTTGGAAGTAGCTCCTTTGAACTGTCTTCCATAAGTTACATTTTTGTTTGTTTGGGGAGGGGGGGAGGGGTGTATGCTATAACTTAGAGTATGCTTTGATGCATTTAGGAATTCTTTTTAGTTTGTTGGTTTACTTTATTTAGCAATGAAAACCTGATGTGTGGTGAAGGTGAATGGGTGCAGAAGTCTCCCACAGGAAAGGCTGGCAACATACAAACGATTGCCCCAGTCAGTTTAGATGCCTCCATATTTCATTGGTGAAAGAAGTATAGTAGTCTCATGCTGTTCCCTGTTGTTGAAGCAGGAAAATGTCCAAACAGCCAACAAATCCTTCTACTTGGCCACCTTTAGTGAAGAGAAAAATGTTGTTGGAGGTCATAGTAACAGAAAAATACTGTTGAAGAACTAAGAGATGAAGTGAAAACATAGCAGGGAAGATGGCTTTTTACTGCTAAGGGCTTGGATGAAACCTTGGATAACTGCCTTAGGCCTACTATTATAGTTTAGATCCTGCTTGCAGCAAGCTCAAGTGAGCTGAAATGATTTAAAGAGGGTCAGCAGAAGTGTCATGGAGCCTGTTGATAATAACCATGTTTATAACATATAGAAAATGAGAGACTGAGTAGAACTGCAAGAGCTAAGCACACTATAGCACCAGCATAAATGGGTCCAACTCCTTATCTCTGCGGTACCTAAGCACCAATATAAGACAAGACCATTCTGTTTGACTGCAGTTGACAGCTGCTGATTTTCATGTGTGCCCAGTTCAGTGTAATTTTCTAATTACTTAACTTGTGTCTTTATACCCTCTCACACTTTAGATTTGAGCCCTGACTAGAGTGATGCTCCTGTGAAAGCATATGCTAAGGTCTGCCTGGCTTTAGATAAGCTATTGGAAAACATACAAATAATTTATTCTAGCTGGTGTTCTTAATGTGGCTTTCTCCAGAATAGGAACTACTTGCAAAACATAGCATCATAGAATCATAGAATGGTTTGGTTTGGAAAGAACCTTAAGATCATCTAGTTCCATCCCCCTGCCATGGGCAGGGAGCCCCCCAATACACTATGGAACAAAGATCTGACAGAGATACAAACCCTATTATTATTGTATTTACTTTCTTCTGATTTTGAGAGTATTTATTCTCACAACATTCCTATAATATAGGGAAGTGCCACTGTTCCAATTTTATTGACAAGGAATTAGAGACAGAGATGGCATTTTCTAGTTAATTATCAGGACATGCGTCTGGGAATTTAAGCACTTATGAAAGTGCTTTCCGCGTATCTGCCTGCATTTGAATACTGCTGAAAGTCTGGCTGTAAGTGATCTGTCCACCATCTGCGACAGTGCAGGTAATCAAGCACTTGTCTTCGAAATCCTAGATTAGTGTCTACTTGCTAGAACACCCTTTTGTGTCCATCTGAGCCAGATAACATATTTTTCTCCTGCTATGACTCCTGACAGAATTCCCCATCCACCACAAGTTTGTTCTCCAGACCCTCCTTGTATTAGCCTGAGAAAAAGAAGAACATGCTGGGAATAATCTTACTTCTTGCCTGCCCTGAGAATGGCATTGCCTTCCTGTAGATTGGTTTGTGAACATGCTAGAATTCCCAGTGACTCCAGTAAAGCTGGAGGTAGGGGAGAACTGGGCCTCTTTTTCATTTTTCTTTTTTTTTTTTTTTTTTTGTATGTGTCTTTCTAGTTGTTATCCTGCCCCTTGAGATCCTACTGCTAATAGCAAGGTTATGGCTATCTTGGTGGCCACATGGTGGGGTTAATTTCCAAGACCTGCGCAGCCAAAGCCTACTCATACAGACTACTCCTCTGGGTGGCACGCACTGATTTTCCTTGTGTATTTGTAACAGTAACATGCTTAAGCAAAGGGTTGCATATAACCAGCCCCAGTTGTGGCACAGCTGGGGAAGCCAAAATGGACAAGTTGTTGCTAGCAGGATTTCCTGACTAATATGGTTAAATGATCCCCCAATTTACAATTGTTATTTTAAAATGTGCTCTAGGCCCTGCTTATTTCTGCTTTTTATCTATATATATCCCAGTCCCATAGTTTCCTGGCATGGTTAGGCTGGCTATACAGAGAGAAGCAAGCAATGTAGAGGAGTACACACTCATGACCCTGTTTGGGCCTGTCCTCATTGTGCATCATTCAATCAATTCCTATCTGGCTGCTGCTGTGGTAAAGCTGTGCTTGAACCCAGTCTTTACCTGGATTAGGAGAAAGTGCTGTGCTTTACTTTCACTGATCTGGTTTTGAGACAAGCAGTGCCCAGCCACCTGAGCCAGGCAACCTTTGACCTCAGGTTTAAACAGCGTCAAATCCCTCCCCACATTCTCATCTCACAGTGGTGCAAACTGGTTGTATGAGCAGCGTTAAACTCTGATGGGCATACTACAGCTTTATGTTTGGGCATCATTTTACTCAAAATGCGTTGGTTCTAAGTGGGGCATTTGGGAACTTGCCATGTGCTATATTTATTCTCACAATCCTATATTTTCATGTGCAGTGTTGTAGCTGCCAAAACCACACACTCATGTTGGCATGAAACAATTGCCCAGTTTATATAGAACAGGCTTGGCAATAGTCTATGTCAGTGAACAGTCATGAACAATGCTGAAGATTCAGAGCTGTCTTTTCTCCAAGCAACAGACTAAATTCCTTTCAGCTGGATTCATGGCTTTAAAAATCAACAGGAGTAGAAAGCATGTATGGGGAGTAGGGTGAATGCACAGTACCTGTAAGGCCTGGAAGCAAGTGAGAATGAGATGCAGAAAAAAAAGACTATTTAAGATCCAAGCTAGCAATTTGGTTTCTAAACCCATGTGAAATTATAAGTAATGTTTACTGTTGCCAGCTGGTGAACACAGAGATGTGTGGTTTTTACTTGCATGCAAAGCTATTGGTTGTGGGTGAAGTACGTAGACAAAAACATTCAATCACTGGTGTGGGTATTCCACCAAAAATAAACCCAAACAAACACTGATGTATTATAAAAGCACTTCTTTCTGCGGAGGTAAACCTTCAGTTGCTGCTGTTGGTGAACTCTAGAACTGTTAAAGCTTCCTGTTTAGCTTGCCTGAAATAATACTACTTTCTTCTAGAAAGTAATGTAAATGTCTCTGAAACTGAAGAACCAGTGTCTACTTGTTTCTCCTGAAAATGTAGTATATGGTGTAAACATAGAAAGAACTCGATGAATGATAACTATTTCTTGCCAGTAACTTGTAAACTAAAAATGCTGCACAGACAAGAGCCAAAGGTGAAGGGTAGGAAACTTTTCTTAAACTTAAAAAACTGTTAACTAAAAGTGGGCTTAAATGTTAGTGAGAACAACATTGTTTGCAGTGGTTAGCAAAGGTTAGTACAGGCTCATTTTCCCTCCTTTTTCTCCAGTCATCTTCACAAAGAGATTTTTTTTTCAGTTGTACTCCATTCCAAGAATTAACTACAACTTTGTTATCGTAATGGTGATAGAGATTTTTATTCCAGAAGGCCAGACGCTATCACTACTTGAAATTCTCCAAATTGTTTCCACTGTGAGCAAATTCAATGCAAGTCACATTTGCTTAAAAGTGAGTAGCAGTTGCTTCTGCTTCACAGCATCAGGATCATCAAATTTCACCTCCAATCTCAAATTTTAAACCCCAACTCAAATCCAAGCGTTTTGATAGTTTTGCGTAAGTGACTTGAAATCCAGAAGTACCTAATAGGAAATACTGAAATAAAAGCATTCAGCTTTAGTTATTTCTGGTGGAAACAGAGACATTTCCTTTCAGATATGAATGTTTCATTTAATTTTTTTCCACATATGAACAGAAGAGTAGTGATCACACCTAAATACAGCTTCTCATCCAGCTAGTAGGGATGGGTGCTGAGTGAAGAGAAGAGCAGGACAGGCTGCTTGCATGAACTGTGGGCTTAGCTGTCCATGATGTATAAGGATTAATTGCATGTTTAGCCATACAGGTGTGGCTGCCCAGTACAGGGGTGGCAGTCATACCGCTGCT
This sequence comes from Forpus xanthops, assembly GCA_032466535.1. Classification (NCBI taxonomy): domain Eukaryota; kingdom Metazoa; phylum Chordata; class Aves; order Psittaciformes; family Psittacidae; genus Forpus; species Forpus xanthops. The sequence continues at coordinate 21,279 of JASSUY010008221.1, read as the reverse complement.
CCCATCGGTTCCCGGTCCTTCAGAGTGTGAGCTGTTCCAGCAGTTCCATTGCTCCAGCCAGCACTGATGGATTAATGGAAATGTTTATAGAAAGGTTCAGGTTTCCTAAGTGTGTGGAATGAAGTCCCCCATAGCAATGATCAGCATGCACATGTCATGGAGCAGTTTGAAGCAGCCTGACTTGCAGAAAAGTGAAGGCCTTTTCAGAAAGGAAACTTGACAAACGAGCGATTCTGGGGAGCAACTAGAGGTGTTTTGAAATAAAAGATGTGGCTTTTCTAGAGTCAGCATGAATGGTGCTAGCTCTGAAAAGAATCAGGTCATGTGCTGTAAATGTGAAAAGTTGTGTTTGACAGCAGTGTCCAAATAAAACAGCGTCCTGGAAGTGCAACTATTGCACACTATGTTCAGTAAATGAGACAATATTGCAGTGCAACCACAGCTACCACAATGGCATTTAGCTAAGGCATCTTAACGTCTCTGTTCTGAAACTTAAACTTTAGTATAGGCATAGTTTAAGGCAAAGGATGATGAACCCAATAACTAGGCTGAAATAATTGTAAGAGAAAAGCTGGAAACTACCATCATTTAATAAGTGTAAAATTACATTTTCTGGGCAGTTTCCATGATTGTAGCAACACAGCTTGAGATCTAAACATTCATTTCAGTTTAAAAAAAAAATGAAGCGAAATAGACCATTCCATTGAAGCTATCAGCTTTCAGATGACTGTGATAAGAAAGAATGCAGGCTTCCGGGTAGCTATTAAGATTAAAGTAAAATTCACCTGAACAAAATTTGAGATAGCAAAGTGCTAAGGGAAAAAACTGCCAGTTCAAAACCCTGCCATTTAAAAGCTATTGAAAAGGACCTACTCCTTAGTGTTTCCCTAAAACACCCCACCCCATCGAAATGAGGATTTAATTTACAGCACTTTTAGCACCCTCTGGTTCTCACTCTCAAAGTCCTTTTGGAATGGGAAAAGAGCATTATCCTTCTTTTCCAGATAAGGAAACTGGTTTATCAGCTCACCCTCAGTGAGAAGTAGAGCCTGGAAGGAAAACTTGGTGAGGATGCAAGAATCTCAAGCAAGGACACGCATTTGAAATGGTCTAAAAATGTGATCTCCTATTGTGAGGAGCCAGTTTCAAATCACAGCTGCGTTTCTGCTTAGTGTATTTCACCCAAAAGTCTCTTGCATCTCTCACAACAAAGAAGGAGGGGAGACACCTCCCTTTCCCCCCCCCCCCCCATAACCTGCTGAGTGGTCAAAGATGGAAAGAACTTCATCAGAGCCCTTGTATTAAAAATTATTTATTTAGTGATCTGTACATGGGATGAAGCAGGGCCTCATACAGACCTTCAAAAAAAAAAAATCAAGTAAAAACATAAATACATATTTTCTTACAAAAATGAGATTTACAAAATATACATACTGCACTTGTCTTACACATTTGTTTTCTTTTTTTTCCACGTGCACATGATAAAGACAAAACCCCGAGCTCTGCAAGTCTGAAATCAGATCTACCAAAGAATTTGGCTGATGGGCCCACTCCTCATGCCCAGACTACTGGTATGCCCTCAGAGAGCAGCAGTCTGCCCCTCACCCTGAACAGGTTTTCTCTTTTATATTTCATTCCAGACACTTCCCCCCCCCCAAAAAAAAAAAAAAAAAAAAAAAAAAAAAGTGAAGAGCAGCTATAGGGCAGAGACTTGCTAAAATCCAGAATGTCCTATTTTGTCCTTAGGAAAGAATATACACACACAAACATATAAAAACCCTTCAGTGAATATAAAGGTGAAAGGAGTACGCAAAAAATAAAATAGGCACAAGGCAACATAAAAATTTCAGAATAGAAAAATTTGTCACGTTTCAAACAGAAAACGAAGCATCCAATGGTTGATTTTTTAATGTCTTTCCTTCCGAGAGGTGATCACTGGAAACTGAACCAGCTGTATTTTAGCTGAAATTGGAAGGCTCCTCACTCGCAGCAACTGCTTGTTTCTAAACATCAGCCCCTCCTGTGCCAGGAGTCACAGCCACGCAGCTCAGGGAACCTGAGGTGCAGGCACAGGGTCCATCGTGAGCCAAAACTATTCCTCCCGTCCCCAGAAGCCAGCTGCGTGTTGGCTTTACATGCAGCGAGCCCGCTGCAAAGCAGGAGAGAAAGCAGATTTATGGGAAGGAAAGAGCAAACTGGTATCTTTATGTTACATATTTTAATGGCTCTTGTTTTGGCAGGTGCTCTTGGTTACACTCTTCTTGCTCTCTAAGTCTTGTGTTTCCTTCAGCTTAGAAAAGCAACCCACATTGAACGGCAGGAAAACATCCTGCCACCTCCTTTTTTCATAAAAGGAATGTTTATTTCTGTGAGCTTCTCACATCCAAGGGTGAACCTCAACGACTTCTTTTTGTTAGTTTGCCCATAAAAAACGATCCCATGCTTATGCCTTTCTACATAGAAAACACTTTTGTTTCCCCCTTTGTCTCCTAGAACAAAGGCAAGGGGGAAAAGCCTTCTGCTGAAAAGCAACAAGTCATTTCTTTTGAGGGTGTGGAATAGCAACCCCCTCCTTCCCCACAGCAGCAAGAACAACGGACCGAGAGCCGAATTTTCACTTTAAAACAATTACAAGAGGTATAACTGAGGTAAAAAGGAACTGACAGAGCAGAGGCACCTCACCGGGCCGCAACAGGCTGTGCGGTACTCACGTGGCGGCTCCGCCGAGCTGGAAGGAGCCAAGCAGGCAGCAAGCTCAGGCTCTGGCCAGGGTTACCCGGCCCACACCGCAGTTTGACCCCAGCAATTAAGTGAGGGTTTGGCTACTTCTCGGCAGGGGCAGCTCAACAAATCTGGCTTCCCCTCCCGCATGTCCAAGGATCAAACTTTAAGTAAGGTTGGGTTTTTAACTCTGCACAGGGGAAGCACAAGAATTACTTAAGGGGATTTCTTGAGCACGAAGGACTCTCCCATCCTACCAGTGGCCCCTTTTTCTGTGCTCTTCCACTTAGCTGGGCATAAGCACCACTGGACACAGTCCATATAAGACTTTCTGTAAAGTTTTTTGTTTTCTTTCAAACCCTCTGTTAGGAAGAAAAAGTTTGGACAATCCTCCCTTCCTCAGGGAGCCATTGCCGCCTCCTCTGCGTGTGTGCATGCGTGCGTGTGAGGGGATTGGGGGGGTCTCATACTGCTGTCTCGCCTTTGCTGCCAGTGCTGAGTCTGTGGTAGAAGCGCCGCCAGGACTGAAGGGTTTTGCCAGACCAGATCCAGAAGCCAGTCGTGATCCCAACAATCATGGTCATGAGGTACTTGATCATGAAGACCGTGAAGTCTGGGCTCATAGGGGCAAAATGGCTGGGACAGGGCACAGCATAACTTTTGCATGTCTGGAGGAGCCATGTCTTCTCCCAAGTGCCACGGAAAGCCTGCTCATAAAAGTAACATGCCAGGACAATGGTGGCAGGCACAGTGTACAGAACACTGAAGACACCAATGCGCACCATCAGCTTCTCCAGTTTCTCTGTCTTGGTGCCATCGTGCTTCATGATGGTGCGGATGCGAAACAAGGACACAAAGCCAGCAAGCAAGAAGGAAGTACCAATGAAGAGGTATACAAACAAGGGTGCCAGCACAAAGCCTCGCAGCGAGTCCACACTGTAGATACCTACATAACACACTCCACTGAGTACATCCCCATCCACTTGCCCCATGGCCAAGATGGTGATGGTTTTGACAGCAGGCACAGCCCAGGCAGCCAGATGGAAATACTGGGAATTGGCCTCAATGGCCTCGTGGCCCCATTTCATGCCAGCAGCCAAGAACCAGGTGAGAGACAGGATGACCCACCAGATGGAGCTGGCCATGCCAAAGAAGTAGAGGATCATGAAGAGGATGGTGCAGCCTTCTTTCTTGGTGCCTTGGGCCACAGTGCGGTAGCCGTCCTCAGAGAAGCGCTCCAGACACACCACCCGTTCTTCCAGCAAGAAGCCTGCCGCATAGGCCACCGCTACCATGAAGTAGCAGCCTGAGAGGAAGATGATGGGCCGCTCCGGGTAACTGAAACGGCGCATGTCCACCAGGTAGGTGAGCACGGTGAAGAGGGTGGAGGCGCAGCAGAGCACAGACCACACACCCACCCACAATCGGGCAAATCGCACCTCCGCTTCCTTGAAGTACATGAGCCCGTTGGGCCGGGCCGGCTCACAGGGGGCCCCGCAGTCCCGCTCCCCCAGGAACCGGTAGCCCAAGTAAGAGGGCACTTTGAGCTGCCGTGGGCAGGAGAAGCCGGAGTGGGGCTGTGGCGGGGTGAGGAAGTCGGGAAGGTAGCCAGCCGTGGGGTGGACAGTGGCCCCCCGGCCCGCCGCACCGCCAGACCCCGGTGGAGCGTCCGACGTGTTCTGCCCCACGCAGATCTCACCCGCGCCGTGGACGGGGAAGTTCTCGCAGCGGAGCCGCTCTGGCCACTGGAAGCCGAATTTGTTCATGAGGGCCTCGCACCCCTGGCGGGCTCGCTCGCAGAGAGAGCGGCAGGGTGGAATGGCCTGTTCCAGCACGGTGCATACCGGCGCGTACATGGAGCAGAGGAAAAACTTGAGCTCGGCCGAGCACTGCACCTTGACCAGCGGGTAGAACTGGTGCACCTCCAACCCCGCGTCCTCCTGGTTGGTGTGGCCCAGCAGGTTGGGCAGGATAGTCTGGTTGTAGGCGATATCCGTGCAGAGCGGGATGGAGATGGGTTGGCAGAAGCCGTGGTCCGGCACCGAGATGCCCTTCTCGCCGTGGTACTGTTGCGCCGCCGCGCTTGCAGGGGTCCACAGCAGGGCGGCCAGCAGCGCGGTCAGCCCCAGCAAAGGGCAGCCGGCGGCTGCCGCTCCGCCACCTCCTCCAGTCCGCATCGCCGGGGCGGCCGATGGCCAAGGGAACCACGGAGAGTCTTTTAGAACCGGGCGGTGCTGCACCTCACGCGCATCAGCGCCCGAAGGGCGGTGGTGGGGCCCCTTCTGCGGGGCGGGGGCGCGGAGGCTCCGCAGCAGCGAGAGGAGCGCGGCTCCGCGCCGCACCTCCGCGACTTTGTTACTGGGCTCCGGCGGGTCGACTCTCGCAGCGCGGCGCAGCGTCCCTCGGCGAAACTTTCCGGAGCTGCTCCCGCTGGAGAAAGCGACTGGGAGACGCGCGTTAAGCCCGGCCACGGCTCTGGCCAGCTCCACGCAGGGTCCCGCGGTGACGGTGGCGAGGCTGAGGCGTTGCTCTCCGCTCGGCTTTGCGGCGCCGAGAATTTAGATTACGACTAACCGGATTATTACCGCGCCCGGCTGAGCCGTGTATTTTACTCCGGGGCTTAAGAACTTTTAAAATCCAATTACTGCGCGATCCTCCCCGCGGCTCTGCTGGGCTCCGCTCCCGATGGGTGCTGCTGCGGGCTGTAGCGTCCGAGCCGGCCGTGATGCCTCCCGCCTGCCTCCACTCCACTCCACTCGCACCGCAGCTCCCGACCCGCGGCCGCGCCGGCACAAAAAAAAGACACATATACGTGAGGACGCGCCGCGGGGCCCCGCCCCTGCCCCCGGCCCCATTCACAAACCGGGCCGGGGGCGGGGCCTTCCGTGCTCGCCAGCCAATCACAGGGCTGGGGGCGGGGCGAATGTGGGGTGGGTTAGGGAGGAGGAGCCCGAGCTTTGGAAGGGGGGAAAAGTTGTTCCCAACTTTTTCCCATTCCTGGTGGGGCGGGGCAGGGGAGGGAGGAGGAGCTGCCCTGGGGCCCCTCGGGCCCCCATTCAACCCCCCCCTCCCCGTGCTGCAGGGCAGAGCCGGGAAGGGAAGGGAGGGGTACCCAGCCAGCTCGCTCAGGGTGGCCCGAGCAAACTGAAATTAACTGGCTGCTTTCTGAGCGGGCTTTGAAAACGCAAACAGCTGCCTGTGCCCGCGGTTATTGAAAAAGAGCGGCGAAAAAATAAAAGGGGAAAAAAAGCCCCAGAGCCCGGGTGCGTTTGCAGAAGGAGCCGATTTCGCTGTCGGGATTGCGTTGCGTGCCTGCGCGCCATCGCCTCCCCAGCGTGGAGGGTTTGATTTGTTATCGCAGCATGACCGTTGCTTTCTGCTGGCAGAATAAACGCTTTATTCATGCAGATCTAAGCTTCAGCTGGGGGAAGGCAGTTGTTTTTTGAAACGTCCAGTGTTACCTAAGCAGAGAGGAGAAATTTTAAATCTCCATCTGCACTGCTGCAACCCATTAATACACTTGAAAAAGACTATAAAAAAGCAGCAGCCCCTCTGCGGAAGCGCCCAGCCTGCCTACAACAGAGAAAATGGCATAGGTTGGGAGAGGGCTGCTACTGACCGCTGGGTGATGCTGAGCAGATCTAGGCCAGCGTACATTTGCTAAGGACAGAAGTGTGGGTTTTGCAGCATAGCTGTGTTTTGAGGTGCACCACTGAAATAAGGGTTGCTAGAACCATCCAGCTTCTGGAGCATGCACAGAGAAAGGATGCGCTCAATAAAAGCCCTACAACAAGGCCTGCTTTTCCTTCACATTGGCCTACCAGAGCCTGTGGTAAAGAAAGGCATGGGTTCAATATACCTCATCCCTCCCTTTGAGGACAGACATCCCCTGAACCATACGATTCAAATTCTTAGTTTTGCTCCTTGAGACTGTGCTCCTATTAGCGGCTAAGCAAATACACCAATCTGTACATCCTCCAGGGCAGTTCACGAGAGCAGGGCTTGGCTCAGGGAACCACAACAGCAGTTGTTGGACAAATGTTTCCCATATCCTCTCCTGCTCATGAACAATGTGTCTTCATACCAGCTAGACCATGGAGCAGCAGCTTTTGTTACATTTGTTGAGAGAAGTTGACAGACGAGGGTTTACTAAAATAAATGTACTCCTCTAAAAGTGGACATGTTTTTAAAAATAATACTGTGCTCTCCAAAATATATACTAGCAGGACTAGCTGTTCATGGCTGCAGCAGTTGCTTCTGGAACAAAAACTTAAGTCTTGTCTTCATTCTCAGTTATAGCTATTTGAGCGTGCTTTAGAGGAACTTCAGAGTTTTTGTTTGTTAAGGCTTGTTATCTAAATTCCTTACTTTTCTGCAGCTAGTGACTAAGCAGGTTTTTGTGATACTCTTCACCTAAATAACCTCACATGGTAAAAAGTTACACAAACTTGTCTACTCTGTTGTTTGTTCCTTGGCTGTTAGTAACCTTCAGAAATATATTCTTTCTAGTCATTTCTTTTCTTTTTTCTCCTTTCCATGCCATCTTTCTGTAACAGCGAGCTGTTGAGTCGCCTATCTGTTACAATCACCTTAAACCCTCTATTTTTCACTTTGGCTCATAGGCTGATTTCATCTGCAAGGCATTTCGTGATATTCACTGTGAAAAGCACTGGATGAAAGGAGATGTTTCACTGGCAGGCAATGACAATGCAGAGAAAGTAGAGCAACTGCAAACTTTCTGCCCCATGTAGTTCTCCTAGTTCTCCTTTCTGCATGTAAAGAGACAAGTTCAGAGCTAATAAAATTGTACTGCAAGAGACTATTAGCAATAGGGAGACAGTGGCAGAAACTATTCAGAGTAAGGAATGTCAAATCAAGTGGCAAGACTGGGTATTTATTTACAAGACAGGGCAGATGGCATCAGTGGTTCTCCCTGTTTCCTACTGGTCCCATTTGTTAGAGTCATTCATGCAAACCATGGTACAAACAGAGATGACTGGGAGCTCTGGTATGTGCTATAAAAGCTGTGTGACTCCATTACACTTATCATGAATATAATGTGTAATTGGAGTGAAGCAGAAGGAAAAAAGAAAGAAGTGGAAGATTAGGCAGAAAGGAAGAAGAGCTGTATCCTAGATTGTTTCCTAAGGAGATGAGAAGAGAGTAAACATCACGTGTAATGGTGCTGCTCAGCCATCCCAGATGGCAGGAATGTGCAACAGGATTTACTAAGATGGAGAAAGGAAGCCTCTTAGGCATGTTACCAAATGCCAAGAGGGTTTTTTTTCCTATTTAGACCCACTGGGAGATGGGATACAATCACTGAGAGAGGCAGTGGTAGGCTCAAAACAGCAGATTGTCACCAAAGGCAGTCCCAGGCTCCTAAGTCAGTTTAGGACATCCTGACAGCTTTCAGGGGGTAATTACAAGAATGCAAAAATGCTGGGTATCCCAAAGCATCCAAAACCTCCATAAGCGCCATCAGCCAATGCTTCAAAAGTCAGCAAACTTGTGCTGTCTCCTGTTTTTACCTCAATTTAAATTCACAAGCATTAGCCTGCAAAATTACTTGAATTTCCCCGCAGCAGGAGGGATTCTCATCAGGCACCGTTAGCCAGGTTATCAGCCGCCCAGAACAAACGTGCTGCACAGGACTTAGCAGCATCTGAGAAATTGTCTATTGCAACCGCACAGCAATTCAAAAGGTTTTCTCTAGAAGTCTCCTAACCACCAGTGTTCTAAGCATCTGCATGGTTTGTCAGCAAGAAACCTTTGTAAGCAAAGTCCTGGCTTCCTAGGGAGGAATTGTTAGGAACAAACAATTACCTGTCTTTATACACATTTAAAAATAAATCCAGTTCAACTTCCAAGCTAAGTCAGAGTGAGGAGCGGCATTTGTACGTGATGTCTTTTCCTGCTGTTTTAAAGCCTCCTTAAACTGGGCCAATATATTTTTCCTTGTTTCCCATCCCATCTGATAGAAAGCTCTTCCCATGGGGGGAGGAAAATCAAAACAAAACACCCCCTCCCCACCCCACCACTTATTTTGGGTGCCCGAGGGTGAGCATTTTCAGATTACTGATTGCAAGGCTTCCAGTCATCTTTTCCCTCAGAAGAATAAAGACCATCACTTCCCCCTTCTCCTTCCACCAGAAACCTGATGGGCCTCCCTAGCTGCCCTGCTAACCAGCAATGTCAGTAGTGCCTCAGTGCCATCACCTCATCTGTGAGATTTGTCCCAGTTATATTTGGTGAATAACTTCCATGACACTTTCAACTTCATCATTTTGAAGCATGCTTACATACAGACTTACATGATCAGGCAGGCTATTGAGCTAAGAACATCAAAATTTGCACTCCCTAAAGCTTAGTGGGGAAGTGCCAGGACCCTGGGGGGAAATGATGCATTTGCCTCTTTTACATAATGATTTGCATAATTAGAAATAAAGTAAATTCACAGTATTATATCTGCTTGCATTTCTATTAGTCTGATAGATTAACTTGTGTCTTGTCTGAGCTCACTAAAGAAATCTAGTCTTTCTGTAATGAGGAGTGGGAGCCTGGTATTTCAGAGGCAGGGAGTGGGGAAGGCAAGCCCCTGCCCCCCACCATGGAGCCATAATTTGAAATTAGATTGAGGACATAAGAAACTGATTGAAAAGAGCAGATGGAGAGGGCACAGGTGACAAAAGGAAGGGGATACTGCTGGAGGGGATTTGGTTTCCTACAGTGAAAGAGGTAAAAGCTGGTTGCATCATGGATTTGTAAGATAATTATTAGCTTATGAAGTAGCATCCCAAAGGATACAGGGAAGCAGCACTGCCTTCCACATTTATGATCAAATTGGGGAAAACATTAGGAAACATTCACAAAGATGGGCTATCAGGCTGATGATTGCTTTCATCTCCCAGGTCCATGAATAAGAAAACAAAACCTGGAGTTGATCTGCTCATCCCTACTCAGCAGTTCAGTGAGGACATCAGTTACATTTTAACCCTTGCATGGCACTTTGAATTCCCCTGTTTCTTTAAAGTGAGTTCAGTCTGCTTTCTCACATCTTTAGGGTTGCAGAGGTCATTTGGTATAAAATGCAGACAATTCCTCCCTATTACATTTCCTTAAGCTAGGTGGATTTTTTAACAGAACAAATTATCTGCTGGCAGCAGTGTTATCAGCCGGGTCCTGTTATCGTTCTCTGTGGGTGCTTAGACTCTTCCAGGACTGCTGTAGCTGATCTTGGCCAATTCCATGTACAGTTGGGTATGTGATGGATCAGTCTGGGCAGCACCACAAGGAGAACTGTTTGGGATGGAGCTGTCCCAGACTCCCTGGGCTGGCTGCCTTCTCTCAGATGCTGCAAGAGTCTCAGCCTCATGGGTGCTCCAACTTATCCTGAGCTTCTCCCAGTGTCTGTGAAAATTACTCATAAGACTGCAAAGGTTTCTAGCAGAGATAACAACAACAACAATAATAATGCTTTATATGCCTAAAAGAATTACAGGTCCGAACAGAAATCAATATAGCTTTCTCTGCTCACTCTCACTATTGTGGAATGTTTTTCAGGAGTTTGGCTAGTGTCTTTTTGTGGTCCAAACTCACCTTCTTAGAACTGTAGTCCTCCAGCCTCTCTTCTGCACCATGGATCCTTGACCTCATCCAGACTCTCAGATATATCTTTTCCTCCAGATCTCAATGATTCTGTTCCTTCTGTGTCATTCCCCTTTCCGTAAACATCCCTTGAGTGTCTGAGGCCAATGACAAGTGCTAACACCTGATCTCTAGGTCCTTCCTGAAGAAACTGTAGTTACAAAGCCCAGCTGTCTGCAGAAAAGCCAGAGGAAACTGGTTCTCCTTCCTTCAGCTAGCCAACTTGATATAACTGTCCTATTTGTGTAGCTGCCATTAGCGTGCCTTCAATCTCTTCTCCTGGAGCATTTCTGCATGCAACTCTACCAGTGTAAGGCTAACTGAGGTGTGTAACAATTTAATAAAAAACAACCAGGTTTCTCAAGTTTGTGCATAAATTTCCCATCTTATTGCAGATGGGGCCACTATACTTACGAATTAATATACTTTTGTTTTGCTTCCAGCACAAGAGTGGATGTGGACATAGTGAGCAGTTGCTCTGATCACTCTCCCATTGATGACCTGTGATTGTGAGGGATGCAGTGGTGAAAAGCATTGTGCTATGTCTTTTGTCATTTATGCCGAACTTTGGTTTAATTCTTTCTGTAGACTCATCTATTTGAGATAGTATTTTAAATCCTTTTTAATGAACAGACTGAAGGCTTGCACTTGTCCTGTTTGAGTTGATGGGTAAGGTTTCACTTGTTTCAGTGAAAACAGAGCAGGATACTCATCAAAGCCTCAAGCTCCATTTATGTAGGAAGAAGAACCGGATTTGGCCCAAAATAAGAGATGGGAAAGACTCCCTATATCATTAAGTCCCTGCTATTACATATGCTAGTGGTGTAATTAATCTAATTTAGAATGCCTTGAATAATGGACTATTGCCATCTCTCTTAGGACATGGTTATGCCATGTAACAGTCATATTGGCAGGAAGCCATTGCCTGATGTTTGAACAAATGGTTTGTCTTTGCTTGATTAAGACTCACTAAAGATGAGTATAGCCTCCAGAAATATGTTGTTTCCAAAGCTTTGAAAACAAGGGAAGAAGAGCTGTTATTTAATACAGAATCTGCCAGATGTCTAAAGAGGCTAAGGAATTCCTAAGCCTCTCTTTACAAAATCCTCTCTCCTCCTCCCATGAATGCTTAAATTACCAATCACTTCTACCATCCTATGTTTAGGGTGAAATTTCCTTAACCAACTCCACTTCCAAAATTGGATTGGAAAGAAAAACAAACATTTTAATTACTTTTCTTTTCCCTCTTCCTGACGGGCTTGCACAAATTAACCCTTGTCCTCCACAATTACAATTAAACTATTCAACAGAATTGTTTCTTCCTTTGGACCCAATCATGCCCTGGAGATGCTGAAGTGGTTCCCTGGTTGAGGCCATGTGAAGGTTTGCTTTGCAGAGCTACTGCCTACTGCATCCCTGCAAGCCCTGGAGATGACTGATGCTGCTGCATGGAGAATTTCCCTTTCCAGGACAGCCTCCAGGCAGCAGTGGCCCAAAGTGCATTCTAATAAAGCAGTACTGTTAAGGAAAAGGGGCAGAAACCTAATGCCAGTGCCTACAGACAGCTCTCCTGAGAAACTGAGTTCATGGAGTCTGTGGACCAGCATCACATGCTCTCTTCTACCTTTATTTAACCAGTTCTTTCTAAACCGTGATCTACATCAGTGTCAGTCTGCATTGACTGGACTCTCTTGGAGCTGATACTCTGCATGGCGCTGGAGATATTAAGCTGATTTCCTTCCATGGAGGGAGGGGAACCAGAAAGCATTTCAAATAAGCTCCCTCCTCATGGAGACTCTGAAGGGAATGAGAGCCCATTTTCTTAATTACATGTTCATTAGTATGTTTAGTGCTCTCCTCCCTCTCTTCCCCAGCCTTGCCACCTGGGAGTTCCTACTATGTTACTGGAAAGCCACAGAGGTTTATTTAAATACCACATAGTCAGATTGGAATGAAAAGCTATGAAGCTTCCCCTCTTTAATACTTTTTGAAATTATTTATGGGCTATGCTTCTTGCCTATGTAGAAGGTGCCTTCTGAGATTCCTGCAAGTCAATGCAGAAATAGCTGTTTGAATTGAGCAATAATTAGAAGCATATGGAGCAAAGCAAAGCATCAGAGAGATCCCATTCTGCTAAAGAAACACTGCTGTCTGAAATAGATTTCCTCTGCATGTAACGTTTTCTCATATGGACTGAAAAGAAATAACATCATGTGTCTGGTTTGCACCTACCAAAGCTGGGAAATTCAAAGTAACATCTGTAATTCTGCTCTGCATTCAGTCTACTACTGCATGGCATTTGCAGCCTCTGCGTCTGCCTGCGACACAGTTACAATTTCTCTTTGCTAGACCTCAGAACAGCTTCTTTTTGTGAATGTGTGTGTATTTGTATTTAATTCTTTTCATTTTTAAGGGTTTAAAATGCGAAGGAAATGTTTGTGACTTCAGACATAGTTAAGATCTTTTGTAATCCACAGGCTCAGTCTGAGGAAGGTGCTCAGAGCTCTCAAATCCCAATTTGCTGCCAAATTCTTATGTGTTTGATGTGGTAGATTGTTTCACTCCTGACTTCTAAAAATAGCAGGTCCTGCTCTCCTTGCTCCCGCAGATCATCCCTTTGAGTTTAGAGATAACTGAAAACTCTCAGCACCTCAAGAGGAGACATACAGTACCCAAGCTCAAATTTTAACTCTTATTGCTTTGCTTCACAAGTGCAACTGGATGCAGTTTGCTGTAGAGCTTTTGTTGAACCATGTTGTTGGTGTGAGATGATTGCAACTTAGTGACCTGATAGCTAGTCATAAAGCAGTATTTTTGTCAGCTGCTGCATGTGTTGAGTGAAGCCATGCTTTCAGTGGTGAACTTGCTCACGTTCATACTCCAGTGTAATGGAGTATCCACCAGCCATTTTAAAAAGCAACAGTGTTTTATAATTACAAAAATACAAAACATCTCTGAAAACATAAATATGGTAGGACTCCAAAGTGTCAGATCTCATGCTACTCCAGAGTGTTTACAAACAGGTTTGAGTATTTTGCCTGGAGCAGAACTCACTCCTAGACAAAAGGCCTGATTTTGAAGGAAATCATAAACATTGGCAGGAGGCTGTGCTCTCCCTGATGTGAGCGAGCAGCCTGCATAGGGCTCAGTGAGGCTGTGGCATGCTCAGAGGAGTTGTACAAGTCAGGCAGGGGCTGGTCTCACCGGTGCGGCGAGGAGCGAGTGCCACAGCCAGACCTGTGGTGTAAGAAGTGATGCTGGGAATGCAATAGGTGGCATTCCTCTGTTTGACCCTGCCTCCCAGCCCCGTCCTGCTGTAGGTGCAGGGTTTTGCCTGGGGTGTGAAAACTGAAATTCCAGCTGCTGACACCTATTAAAGTGCAATTGCACAAGTGGAGATGTTAATGCTGGTGTCTTTGCCGAGCTCCTAGTGGTTTATTTTTTAAAGGCTGTTGCAGGTGTGTGTGTGGGGGATAATATAGGAAAACGATCTAATTAAAACAATGACTTCCTGGGGAAAAAAAAACCGCAGGTACTCCAGTAGCATATTGGAAACTTTACCACATGGTGTGTTTGCAATGGTGGAGGAGTGGTGTTCCTGGAAACTTCAAATGGACATTGATAGTGTTATTTTAAGGTCAATGATCCATGGGCATCTGTGAGGTGCTTTAAATTTGTTTTACCTGCAGTTTGAATTGCAGCCTCATCATGCCGGTGGCCCCTGATTAAGGAGGCAATAAGCCTCTGAAAATGTGTTGTTATTGTTATGAACCAAGCGCAGTGTGGTCCTTGGTACTTTCCTAGACACAGCAGTACTGGCATTTTCTGCCCAGTGAGGTCTTATTCATTCAGATTCTCATTGTGGTAGAGAAGGGTGTTGACTCATGAAACACCCTGTGGGAAGTGGTACAGCTGAAGTGGTGAATGTCCCTAGCTCATTCCCCTGCCCCGTGCCAGGGATTGCTGCCTCCAGGGCAAGGACATCTGGACTCGGCTCCAAGCCATGTTAGCACTGCCGTTGTTGTCGCCCACTGTATTAGAGCAGTTCAAACTCGGCCCTGGCTTACTTCTCCCCTTCGGGCTCCAAACGGGTGACGGAGCCTCTTTACTTTTGGCCCAGAGATCCCTAAGTGAGGAGCAGCTGGTTGTGGGAGGGCAGCAGAGCAGAGCAGGGCAGGGCAAGGCAGTGGGAGCTGCCGCAGCCATCTGATTTTCATCTGTGTCTGTGACTCAACACTCTCCCTGACCACAAGGGACAGCTCTTTGTGAGTAAAGTCTACAGGCGTTGGTCCCTAGATATTATACAGATATGGTGAATTTAGGCTATCTGAAGCAACCTGAGCAGCTGTGTAATGGCTACTCACCAGCTTCCAAATTTACTCAACAATTTTGCAGAGAAAAGTTCTATTTTCAAGTATTTCTAAGGCAGCTGTGCTTAAAACATTAAAAAATCTAAAAAGCATATCTTAAATCTGTTTGTTTCAGGTTTTGTGGTTTTTTTTCTGCTTTTTTTTTTAAAGTGAGACTGCCTCTCTCCCTTTAAGATGCTCTCAGACTCTGGATGCCTACCACCAGAGCCATGGGTGGGGACGAGACCAAGGACCCAAGCTGGTCCACCCCAACGAAGATGCTGGTGAGCTGCAACTGAAGCCAGAGAGCTGGGAGCCAGCACACATAGTACTTTGCTAGATGAATTCCCTAGAGTCTGAGGGCTTGTTTCCTAACAGGGCCAGCTTTTGTTCATCTTTAAAAACAGTGATCTCAAAGTATGCATTTTTTCCCCTATCAAAATTCCTCTTGAAAAAAAATGTTTGTTGAAAACACCAAGAAAATTCAATTTGCTGGTAGGATTTGAAGTAATCTCTTTTTCAAACATAATGGGAAAAATAACAATTGGGCTAGGAGCTCATGTGGAAGCATCATGGGGGAAACCCCAAAATTTACATCATCCCAGTATTTTTTTTTCCTGAAAAACACTTGAAAAAAGACACTTTCACTAATAGCAGGAGAGTATGTGACACTCTCTTCCTATTCATGAGCATACAGTAAAAAGAAAAATCAAGTCCATTTTTAATGCAAAATGCCAAGTGTTTCTCGCTATAAACAGAAGCAAATCCCAAAGCTGGGTAAATCCAAATTGTATCGCTGCCTCCAAGCACCCCCTTGATTGGAGGAGGAATTAGTGGCTTGCATAATCAGGCCTGGGGAGCTCATTTTGTCATGCTTGAAGGGCCACAGTGGTGCAACAGTAGGGGTGGAGGGATCAGCAAACACCAACAATGAATTCCCTTCATTCTTCCAATTTAAGGCCTGAGTACAGGAAGTGCAAAGCTCTTCTTTTTTGCTCTCTTTTTCTTTTTTCCTTCTTTTTTTAAAGGCAGATGAAAAGAGCGAGGCAGTAAAGGAGCCAGGTTGACACCTGTATCTGTGACAGCTCAGGCAAGGGAAATAGTGGGAAAGGATCCCCTGGCAGCAATTTGAAACTATCCCCTTCCTGACTTGGAGGCTTTGACTGATGGCTCAGCTTTGTGCAGCCATATGGTTGAACATCTTGAAGGGCCAGCAAAGGGGTGCTGGTGCCAGCGCTGGGAAGGGGAACCAAGTCATTATTGGAAACCAGATCTCTGAGAGACTGCAGTCATTAGTACAGAGTCCTGCTTCATGCTTCACTGTCCCCTCTGCACACAGGCCTAGGCATGGCAGCGGGGGAAGGCAAGACATAGGCTGGCCGTTGGGGAGCTGTGGTTAGAAGTAAGGCCTTTTTCCTCAGTGCTTAGTGCAGACTGTGGGCTCTTTACCACACTGTGCACTAAGCATTTCCTTACTCTTTACACGCACTCGGACACACTCCCTGGTTTTATTCATCCAAACCTAAATTTGGCTTTGTTATAAACTACCACATTGGTTCTTTCTGCAAAAGAGCCACTGCAGCACCAGGAGGACAGGGTTTGTTCAGCCCAGGCTGCAGCTGAGACCAGAGGAGAGCGGAGCTCCCCAGCCATTAATGTAAAGCAGGAGCAGGGCCAGAAAGATAAGAGTTGTAATGACCACTGTGGGTTCCCGCTTTTGCTTTTATTACTTGGTATATTACATTTGTTTCCAGCAGAGAAGAGTTTATGTGTGTGTGGCTGCATTGGTTGTGTTGGGCCGAGCTCCCTACACAGTTATGTGGATGGACTCCAGGGACAGAGCTGCACTTCCCCTTAATAAGCTCCTTGCACCACATTAAAGATAAAAGGAGAAGGGAAATATTTATATTCTGACAAAGCAGCTCTTCCCTTCAGGCTCTTGTTTTATTTATTAGCTTGCTCTATCCCTCTTTTGCAGTTTTTTTCTCTGTATTTCAGTGCATGTGCTCTCTTTTTCTCCTTTATTCACTAATTTCGTTCCTGTGAGACAGTGACAGCAAAAACTTACAAATTGCTGCTCAAGACATCAGATTCAAATTGTGTAATTCCCAGTTGATAACTACAACTCTCCCCACATCTGTGTTTTTAACACAAAGTAATGATTTATAGTGCTTAAACAATTGAATACATTACCTCTGATTTACTCCAGTTGCTTTGGATGAAACTATGTCGTGGTTTAACTGCTGGACCCAGGACACTGTAGAAATAGAGTAAGTTGGCTTTTTCATGGTTGTTGTTGGTTGGTTGTTTTTTATGCAGTGCAACACAGATGCTGACTATCCTCCCTTGTTTGTGTAAGCAGTGAAAACCACTATCGTTCTTGTCTGGAGAAGCCCTTACCGAGGCGTGACACAGCTACACTGAGACCTTTCTAACCTCATTCATCAAACACTTCCTTTCCTCTGAGGCCTTATCCCGGGGGACCATTCATTTCCTTCAACTAATATGCCACACGAAAGGGATCTTGGGTAAATTCCTGTGTCTGGGTCTAGCTCGGAATTTGTGTAAAGGCTCGAGAAGGCAGAGGAGTGATACAATTACAGGCAATATGTGGTATTCTTGTCCATTCTGCTTCTTTTGCTCTTTCTCAGACATCACATAGAATTGCAAAATATCTGTGAAGCACAGCCTTTACACCACCACGGTAAAGTGATGTAAGCTGCACACTGCTCAGTGGATGAGTTGCAGTGGGCTGGGGAAGCAGGCTGGATTTTACCATTCACAATCACCCCTCAAAAACCACCACATCTCTGTTTCCAGACTGATCAGGAAGACAAAGGAATTTGTTAATTGCTTTTTCTCCCTCCCATATCAATTAATGAAGCCCATCAAGGGAGATGTGTGCTTTTCTCTCTTAGTTAATTAATCCTTTTCCTTTATCTTCACAAATAATGGCAATAAAACAATTAGCAAAGGATTTACAGGGTGTGGAGCAGTGAGAGATTCCTCCAGCCCCTTGCAGCTCAAGCTGTTCAGTGCTGCTGCAATTCAGTCTCTCTCTGAAGGGATTTGTCCCCCACCCTTTGCGGTGTGGCTGCTGAAAACCTGGCCTCCTCAAGATGTGAACCCCCCAGCTTGCTTTACTCCAACGGTTAACAATTTCGGTGCCAGTCCTTAGCAAAAGCCCCCTCCAGGACAATGGCACCAGCCTTCAAAAATGACAGGCACTGGCTGCCGGTGGCACCACCATCTCCATAGCTGCTGAGCCTGTGGCTCCCAGGGAGGGTGCAACCCCAGCACCACAACGCTGATAGAACAGCAGTCCCACTGCTTCCATCTTCTCTCCCAGCCCTGTCCTCCTCTCCCAGCCTGTACATATGCTCTCCCTCCCTGAAAGCCCTCAGTGAGCAGTTCAGATCTCTCAGACAGTAGAAAAGGAACCTACCTAACCTGTAAACCCTGCAGGAGAGGAACTACAGGAGGAGGGAGCTATCCTCTCCACTCTGTAACAGTGAAGTGTTGAATTGCTTTCATTATTCTCCCCAGATGTTAGGACTCACCTGAATAGCTGTCTCCAAACCCCCTGACACAACTGCCCTGATGGTGGATGCCTTTTGTGGAAAGGAGCACAGCTGCACAGTGAGGGATGTGCTGGGGTAGAGAGCACTATGTGGGTATGGGATATTCACATCCTGACAAGACATCTGTCCCTGTGCTCACCTGCTCAAGTTGCTCTTTTTCAGGATCTCTCCTATGTGGCTGTCTTTTCCTGGAGCATGCAGGTGTGTCCTGGCACTTTGTCCATGGCAGCAGCAAAGACCAGATTCCACCCTCAAACAAGGGCATTACTGACAATTTGTGTTTTGAAATGTTCATATGTTGGGTGGTTAAGGTAAGGCAGGACTCAAGGATTTCAGGTATTTTTTAGGCAAGCTTGGGAAGCCAGTGTGGTGTGACTTGCTTCTGCCTACATCCACTCACACCTCTGCACAGGGCTTGGCATGGAGGGGGTGAAAGCTGGCTGCACAACAGGGAGCAGAATGCACTTGACTGGTTTTGGTCATTCAATGTTTCTGAATCATTATTTCTTACAATTTGCCTTTAGATGTTATTATCAAAGCTTAAGTTTGTTGATAATGTCCCATTTAAGGGAAGCTTTGTAGAGTATTCTTTTTTTTCCTGCAGCTTAAGGAGATTACTAGTATGTAAGAGTAAGTGACAGATCCTGAAACGCTGCAGCAATAACCACCCATGTGTTCAACCTCTTCCTTTCTGCCCACAGCTCCCCTTCTGCCTTCCCATTAGCAACAACGGTGTATTATTGGAGAGCCCATCTCCACTCTCCTTCTGGAGGCACAAAGAGATGGAGATTAAAATCTCCCCCTTCTGGGCTCCTGGCTATGAAAAGTGGGAGCCCTTCTGGTTCCCTGAGTGACACAGTCACCTGAAAAGGGCAGGCAGATCCCAACAGCCCTGTATAGAGTGCTCAGTGAAGTAATGCCTTCTGCACTGATGGAGTCCTGAAGGAATGACCACTGGGCCCTGAGTACCTCCACACTGCCTGTTGGCCCCCAGGCTTTCAAGAGGAAAGAGGTCTCATCTTAATGTGCCAATTATCAACAAAGGTAGCTCTGCAGCCATACTGTCAGCCAGCATCCACTTGCAGGGATTAGGATGGGTGTTGCAAAATGACTGCAAGAACCTAAGGAAATTCTCTGTATGCGAAGGAATGCGTCCAGCTGTGCTTCAGCCAAGGTGTTTTACCACAGTGAAAAGGGATGACACATTTGGTTGCCCCTCAGCCTCCTGTGACCATTCCAACCAGGCTGATCAGCCCTGTGTTGTTTTTGTGTGTCCTCCAGGCTTTGTGAGCTGCCCAAAACCCATGAAGAGAAGATCTGGTGAGCAATCCTAAGAGTATCTTCTGCTCTGGACTGCTTCATCAGACCGAATTCCTACCTCTCAACTCAGGCTCCACAAATACAACTTTTTGATGTAAAGTATGTAATTTTACTACACAGCCACTAAATATGTCTGGTTGGGTCAATCCTTCTGTCATTGTGGGGAAGTGTCTTGGGTTTTTCCTTTGTCTATCACATTGCTTGTTCACCGCTGCCATGCCTATCGGTATTTTCAAATGTAAACTTGGTGTGCCACTATGTAGTGACAGTGAAGAGATGTGGATGTTCTGTGTGACAGCATGTATATAGTAGATGCATATTTGTCCTTAAGGCAAGATGCAATGTTTCATCCCAAGGGAAAGAAGAATGACCTTTAGCCTGTCTGGATATTTTACAATCTGTCCTTCCTTTTCTGTTTCCTGTGAGGTTAAAGA
This sequence comes from Forpus xanthops, assembly GCA_032466535.1. Taxonomy (NCBI): domain Eukaryota; kingdom Metazoa; phylum Chordata; class Aves; order Psittaciformes; family Psittacidae; genus Forpus; species Forpus xanthops. The sequence goes on along the minus strand of JASSUY010008221.1, from coordinate 1,227 downwards.
CCTGTTGGAGATGATTAAAAGTACAGCAGTTCCTTCTCTCTTTAAATAAGTTTTTTTTTTTTTTTGAGTTATTTCAGAAGCAAGGGGCTAGAAAGGTTTAGTTGCATCTTCCTTTTCATCCTGATGTCCACCAGAAATCAGATTCTGCTGCATTTTACTTTCTAACAAAAGTAAAACTTAGTACCCTTTTCTTTCTGTTCACATCCAGCAGCTGAACATCCTCTACCCCTCCCAGATAGATTCCCGGAAGGATATATTTTGCAGCCTTCATACCAACAGCTTGCTTGCATAGTACCAGCTTGGGATCTTTAGGCTGCAGCTCCTAGTACTTCTGGGTCCACATAGATTAGCATCTTAGCTGTGGGGAGGCAAGTTCAGCAATTTACTCCTAATTAAAACAGAAATGGTGGTCAGGGTTCATATCAGATCTGTTTCTTTGGGCTCCTTTTCTAGTCCATAGCTGCAATATGTTTTTCTGCAGAACGCTGGCAAAGATATTGTTGAGAGAAAACACAATAAGGTGATGCCAGAAGATCATCTGCATTGCGCAGATGGTCTACATGTGCACCACAAATCCAGTTCTTTGGGAAATGTTGAATTTACTCTGCCATGGCTTCACAGCTGATTCCAACATGCACCACAAGCCCCCCTAACACTTGTGGGAAGTGTTGGTCTTGCTGCAAACTCTCTGCAGCTGATCTGTGCAGATGCAGTGGAAATGCTTGGGGATTCTGGACACCAAGTTACCTAGGGTTTTTCTATTGCATGGTACTTCCAGCTGGCCACTGGACTCCCAGAAATCCCCCACAAAGGTAAAGAAAGTACTCAGATTTTCCCTTCCTTCCAGAAAAAATATGTGGGCAGAAGAGGGCATGTCAAATTAAACCCAGACATGCTAGCCTTGCTCTGATGTGTCTGCAAGATGCAGATAGAACAGGCAGATGATGAATGGTGTGGCAGTCTAAAATCACACTTTGTTGTGAGTAATGTTAGCATACTGATGCAGCCTTTCATTCTCAGCGTTTGTCAAAAGTAATTAGAATCATAGAATAGGGTTGGAAAGGACCTTAAGATCATCAAGTTCCAATCCCCCTGCCATGGGAAGATGTCATGGTTTAAGGCCCTCATGCAGTTCTACTCACTCACTCCTCTCTCTTTCTTCCCCAGTCCCAGGGGATGGGGAGGAGAATCAAAAGAATGCAACTCCCACAGGTTGAGATAAGAACA
>JASSUY010008218.1:0-30813 GCA_032466535.1 Forpus xanthops | reverse complement strand
GTTTAAGTTTGAACCTGTTACCCCTTGTCCTATCACTACAGTCCCTCATGAAGAGTCCCTCCCCAGCATCCCTACAGGCTCCCTTCAGATACTGGAAGGCTGCTATGTGGTCTCCATGCATCCTTCTTTTCTCCAGGCTATTTACCTTAATACCAAATATGTACATTTTCATATCAGGACCAATATACTGGTATATAACCACAATTAGATTTGATATGTAAGGTCATTCAAAAAGACATTACTGTCCAGGCGGTGCTTGTCAGTGCAGTAAAGGTACAGTATTTCTGCACCTAAAAGGGCACACCAGTGTGTATTTTATGTTCACCCATGTTTGACTGAGCCCAGAAGCTCAGTAACAGCTACGTTAACTTAGTAGCTGGCCTTTGGTACTGGTCCAACATTAGTCTTTACAATACGGTTTTGGATCCAGCAAGATTCCTAAAAATATCTCACTACCCCACCCCTTTCAAATTAAAGAGATTAATAAACTGTGGGTGCATCTGATGATCCTCCAGGATCTACAAAACCTACTCCTGGCTACACCTGGGCAAGGCTCTAGAAAGAACACAACAAGATTACTTATGTGAACAAATAGCTACATCCTTTCTGTTCAAAGGAACACAGGCAATACAATTGTAATTACTTTTCCCACCATACAAGCCACTTCAATCAGACTCTGTGACTAATGTTACAGACTCAGTGTTTTTCTTAGAAGTGTGAATATCATACAAGCCAGCAAAATGTGCTATGAAAGATAAGTAGACATCCCACATTCAAGACTTCTGAAAAACTGATTGTGGTAACAAAACCTTACATAAGTGATAACAACTGACATATAAATTACGTTTTTAAGCTGTCAGTACCCTCAGTAGACCTTCTTGTTCTCACACTTCAATGAATGAGACAAGGTGCTTGAGAACTTAAAAGGAAGATATGGAAGTTGTTACAACCTCTCATTCTGGCTCCATATGTTATGTCCTGCTTTTGATATATAACGCAATTTAATATAATTTAAAATCTGAATAGTTAAGTAATTATTTTTTCAGGACTGTCTAGACAAACACTAACATAGTCATCACAGTACACAGCTCTGAAAATATATATTTACTTATCTTAATAAAAATGATGATATAAAATTACATGCTGGGCATTACAATGTTTTGCTTTGGCATCTGCATATACACTTAGGTAAGTAAAATTAACCTCAAAGTACTGCATAAACCATTAAGTATTCTCTCAACATCCGATTAGCTGTTACCAAAGAATGCTTTTTCATTCTTATTTTCTGCATTTATCTAGTATAACACGTTAGTGTCTATCACATACAAAGCAGGGACTTGAATGCTAAATAAATACCTTCAATTTTCTATGTGCAGCTGCAAATAGGGGGAGGCCTGAGCATTTATGATAAAGAATCTAAATAATCAGGTATCTTTCAGAGGTGTGAATAAGGAAGGTGCTATATAATGTGTATAACCAGTTCAAAAGGAGGATGTTATCTGATGTTTTTTTGCCTCAGGTTCTTAAACTCAACCTGCAGGGGCTGCAAATACAACATCGAGTACAATGACCTATGAGACTTGATCAGAACTTTAAGGTGTAGGTTTCTATTATTTTAGACCTAAGCAGAATATAGTATTTAATTGCCAGTGATCAGAAAAAAGAGAAATTTCCTATAAAAAACAGCGGGATAGAACAAACGTTTTTTTATTCAGGTTTTTGTGTGGGTTCACGTACAGTTATACTGAGTTCTTTTCTGAATTTGGGGTTGAGTAAAAGAATTTCAGTTTGGGTTTCATGACAATTAACCCAATATTTAAAAGTCTTTAGAATGTGACACGATACGTTATCAAAGATCATTGCACAGGGTGATGAACAGAAGATACGCAGCCTTTGTGGACTTGATTTGAATTTTATGCTTATGATGACATTTTGTGAGGTCTGACTTCACTCACAATACTTTTACATAACAGTTCATGCATGCATTGCATCAAGTTCTTGTGAGTGTGCAAGGAAGAAAATTGCTATTACTGCTACTAAACCACCCACTGGGTTCCACCAGTAACACATCATAAGTAAAGCTGCCAAGTTCCAGATATAACCATACCCAAGTTAAATGATCAACAGCGACATCCATATGTAAACAAAGCATCAGCTAGCAAAAGACCAGCAATAGAAAATGGAAGTAAAGACAAAATCCAACATTTCTAGACCAAATGTGGTGGGATTTTTTTGCCTCAAAATTAAAGAAGCAATAACATTTTTCAGCTGCAGCAGAGCTGCAATACTGACGAATATATAACATCATAAGCCCTTGAGAAATAGAAAAATCAATGCCATAGGCAGTGATATGAACATTCACAGGCCATTAGGTTGAAAAATCCAGATAAAATGGTGGTTTAGTCTTGATGTATACATGTAGGATGACAATGTCTGTGTGTTTTTCCATTTGAATGAATCCAATTACACTTTAAACTTAAACTGATTACCTGGGTACACTGAGAGATGGCTTCATCCAGTGCCAGTGCTCGCTTTTTAACATCTTCCTTAATTTTACTGTAAAGGGTGTCAGCTGCCACATACTTCTCTTGGATAGAAAAACCTTCTCCTGGGCTCAGCTCCAGCAACTGAGGCCCAGTTTTGTTCATCTTATCTATATGAGGCTTGTGCTCAGCGATCAGCTCACGCAGTTGCTATAACAAACGAAACAACTTATCAGTTTCTTATGCTTACACCACCACATTACAGCTGTCCACACTTCTAACACATCCAGCTGGCAAGAAATTCCAAACAAATATGCTTCATCCTAATGTAAAGCACAAATAACATCAAATAAAGGTAATGACTGCTTTGCCAGTGATCGCTCCCATTCCAACACAGAGCTATCCAGCCATGAAACATCACAATTAGTGATGCACTGGAAAGGTCTGTATGACACTCTTATAGGACATACGATTACAGGTAAAATATAAGATGCTAACTATGCATATGATGCCAGCACAGACATTCCCCATGATATTTAGTATCCATAATGATGGAAATGGTGACAATATTACAGATGGGTGTAACAACACCACTTTTCATGTTGATGTCTGTCACTTGCTGCAAAGCCTTTCATTGAAGAACATCATAGAAAGAGGCAGCGGCATAGTAAGATTAGAAATTCAAATTATTCTTGATTTAAGAAGAGGAAACTAGCAGAAGGAAGGTCAAAGAAATCAGTGAAAATGACAAAAGGATGAGAAAGACTGATCAGTAGAGATCTCTCATCCTAGTTCAGTAGTCTCCCCTCTAGCCACAGGACCCCTTTATCATCAAAGCAGTACTATTACTCAACCAAGATTAACAAGTAATTAGTAGGGAAATTAAATCTAATCTCAGCTGCCAACTCCCTCTCATCATCCCCCCCAAAGTAAATCAAAACTGTGAAGAAGACTGTGCAGAAGCTTAAGTAAGTAGACAGGTCACAAGGTATCTTCCAACTTGCCTAAGGATTTTACCTTTGTTTACTTGTGCCCATAGATACGACAAATGGAAAGGTTTTGGTTTTTTGTTTTATTTTTTTTGGGGGGGGAGTAGCTCCATCCTTCCCTCCAGCTTTATTTTCTCTGCTCATCCATTTTCAGAATAATTCCGTTGTCTTGTGAGACTTCTTGGTGCTGTGAACTCCATGCACACTACTTGTGCAGGAATATGAAAGGCACATGCTCTATTCCTGCCAGCTGAGAGTTTGTTTAAATTAATGGAGACTCACAAAAGGGCCTACATCAGTCTCAGTCTAAATAAATCCTCTTCTCTTCAACTAAGGTTCTTCCCTTAAAAAGAAATCCTGATACTGGCTTGCTTACTCACTTCTTCCCAGAAGAGGAGATGCTGAGAGGATTGAAGTGACAGTGATCATGACTCTCCACAGTCCTCTGATGACAAACAGCAATGAAAATACAAACCCTCCTGACTCTAGCTACTTACTGAGAATCTAAGCCTATTTGCATGCCTTGCAACAGGAAAAATAATGTTGACTAGCAGACATGAGGAAAAGGGGAAACTAAAAGCAGGTTGAAAGCTTTTAGGAAATAATTTTGTGCGATCTATTTTTGTGCACAAAAAAAATACACAGGGCCACAAGAGTGCACATTTCTGGGTCCAAACCTTATGCTACACATAACCATAGCTCCGTTCAAACCAAAGTGACTGCATATTACTCTCACAGAATCAAATCTATGAATTCCATGACTTGGAACAAAGATAGTCATCAGCAAACACATCAGAACAGAAACATAAGTGAATATAAAAAACAGTTTTCAATTCATATTCAGACCTTTTTTTCTTTCTTTTTCTTTTACTAGAAAATAAATAATATGGTCTTCTCCATGATCTACTATTGGGTAAACAATTCCTGTATTTCAGATCAGATTGCGTGTTAAAATTGCCTGACATTAATCTTCTACTTAGGAAACAAATCTCAGCTAATGGCATAGCCCAGGGAAAAATGCAAAAATAGAAGCTCATCTGAAGGGCCTTTCATGCAAGCAGAATGATTAAAGTAGACGAGGAATAATCCTGTAAGTAATGCAAGCATGATTTGGTTTAAGGTGACTAATCAAGATCGTTTGTAAAGCACATGTTATATAGCCAGCCTTAATAGAACATAGTTGTTCATTCTGGACATAATAGGAAGACAAATAAGTGAACCCAGTGTTTACCAGTACATAAGGGTGGCACATCTTCATTAACTGGTCTCACAATAAACAAGATTTTGAAGACAGGGTTCATCCTATCTAACATGAGTCACTTAGTTGAGGCAGCTAAAATAAAAAAATCCTGGTTATTCTATGCTTAGCAGGGAGAGACAGATATCTCCAATAGCCACACAGGCTCTGCATGTGCCAGCCCATGTAAGTTTTTAACCTCAGTGGGATACATCTGATTCCAGGTAATACTAGTAGCCACAGATGAAACACACTAATTTTTACCCAGCTGATTATTCCTCCATGTAAGAAAGCCCATATGGAGGCCAGCTTACAAAACTGATGCCTCTATTTTGTGATGTTATGGTAAACATGTATTGCTTTTAATTATTACATAACATATATACTCGACATGAGAAATTATTATGGGATAGGCTGGAACCCAAGAAATCAATTCTTGGCCCTCTAATTGTCCATCTTCCTGGCTCAGCTAAATTTAGCTGCAGTGTTACTAGCAGAACAAATGCCAACATTTTTACAAGTACACAAGATCAATGGAAGTGCATATTTGCACACAGACTGTACACAAAGATAGCATTTCACTTTCAGCAGGCTGACAGCATGTACTCTAGTTCATTAGATACTCATGTTTTATCCTCTTTTGTTTCTTGCTAAACCATCCCATATCTGTTCTTTCTGTTTATAGGTCTGAATTTTTCTAATACAGACATTAATTTGTACTTTTAAGTTTACTTAACTATCAACTTTTGTGTGCTCAGCTCTCACTTCAACGGCAATTTCTTCCCCCTTTTGACCTCTTTTATGCTTATACATTGTTTACTGCCTTTCACAGAGAATCTTGTTTGCATGCACAGTTTGGGGAAAGATAAAGGCATGACTAAAAATGTATTTCTTTTCTATTACTGATTTAAAGATTTACTTTTTCAACATAACTGTCTGGGTTATAAACACTTAGCAGAGTATTCCACAGCTCTGAGCAGAATACTACTTGGCTTTTGCCCCTTTGCTTTTCAAAATTGGCAAAATGCTTACCCTATGCTCTTCTTGTTGTTGCTTTAAAGTTTCATATTCAAGGGCTGGTGCAGGAAGCTGAGAGATGATCATTTCTGTTTCAGTTAACCATGGCCAAAGCTCTTCATAAGTCTCCCAAAACTGGTTAACCAGGGACTGAGCCCGTTCCAACTGGAGGTTTCTCTCAGAGTTCATTTGACAGACTGTATCATATTTCTGTAAGAGGCTTTCCATTTTTTTCTGTAAAATAATAACAAAAAATAGGAATGTGTGTTTTTCCATGTCTATTACGTTCATTTCTAAACAGTCTTTGATAATTATAGAACCAAACCGCAGTGAACCACATTTTAGTTTTGATAATGTTTCTACCAGCATCAGTGTTCAAGGTTGACAGAACCAGTACTGTGGGAGATCATACATTGGCTGAGCATTTTCAAAGTTATTAGAACATATTTAATAACATTGGTATTTACAAATAACACTTTATTCATATGGCTTCCAGTCAAGTTGAAAATTATTTGACTGTAGATCTTAGCCCCACTTCCCTACTGAAGAGGCTTATCTTCAGTGACACTTGCATCATGAACAATAAACAAAAAAACCTGTTGTTTGGGTTTGTTTTGTTTGTAAATCTGGCAAAAGAATAGGGTGCAATGTTGTGTTTGTATCTTACAAACTATCAACAGAAACCACAAAGCATTATTTTCCAGGTTAGCATACATTAAGTAATGAAGATGTGTTATCATTAATAATACAATAAAATTATAAACTCTGAACATTATAAGTCTACTGCATTCAGGCATATGACAATAAAATAAAGTATCAACTAACTATACATTTTTCCTGTGGAAGACTGCCCATATTATCATTTTTATGAAACATTGTACCTGACAATGCACATAAATACTTAGCCTTGGAAAAACTAGACATATAAGCAAGCCATTGAATATGTGAAGTATCTTTTTTTGCCAGAACAAGCTATCCTTTCATTTGTTATGTCTTACATGTAAATTAAGTATAAAGATGTTATCCAAAACACAAAACATAGCCTAACACACAGATATACAGCATTTTTGACAAATACAAATATTTAATAGAGTCTTACATAATACTGTGTTCTCTTATTATGACAGTTTCATAGACAGAACTTCTCATCTATTTGAAATTCACTTAAGACTAAATCATATTTCTTCAGATATCCTCCAGCAGAGCACAATTAGTGTTGCTGTTCAAGGAGGGCAGTCATTGGAAAGACTAAATTTACACTTCATATCCAGCCTCACCATAATTCAGAAAAAAAAAAAAAAGACAACAAAACAACAAACTAGCCCCATAACTAACCCATTCTTAAATGCTAACGTGAAAAATCTGTCTGCACATATATGCAGCCCCAACATCAGGCTTTCTCTGTGTGTGCAATAAATAAAAGCACAAGAATGCCTTTCATGGACTGTGTTAGTCAACGGTATGGAATAATCTTGGCAAGTAAAATCCATGCTGCAATCAGCAGAAATGAAAAATTCACACTGAGGTGCATAGCCATTGAATCCAGCACAGAAATACACAGGAAGTGTCACTGGCGAAGAGAACTCAGGAAGATGAACAGCCAGATTCCATACACACTACCCAGATGACTAACACCTATTCACTCAACTGTCCATTGGCTAAAATACTATTTACCATGGATGAAGATGATAAATGGGGCTACAAATTAGTGACTGGCAATGAAGAAAGTACATGGTGCTTGCTCTTTGAATATCCTGAAGGAAGAAGAGGGATACACAACATAATTTCTTCTAATACTACAAACCTTAGACTAGAAGTGGCTGTAATTACTGCTTTTTCACTAGTATTTCAAGACATACACTATAGGAATCCTTCTATTTATATGTTGCCTGCATATCTACTGCTGTAGCTGCAATTTAAGAAACTTTACCTTCATGGCCTGTTTTTCTTCTTCGGTGCAAGTGTTCATAATCTTATCCCCAGATTTAACAAGTTCATCTATAGTATCTTTGTGCCTCAAAATCTCCATGGTAAAAGCCTTGAAACACAATAAAAATTGGTCAGGAAAAGAAAAAGTACATTGAACAAAAACTATTTTTGAAGTGCATTATGATGGACTGAAAATTAAATCGTGCCAGTACATTTTCTAGATGGAGAGTGTGCCGGCCAATAATTAACATGACATTTGGACATGCATTTCTTTTACCTTTTGAACTTGTAGCTGAGCCGTGGTCTGGTCTTGCTCAAGCCTAATATCACCCAGTGACATCAGTTTCTTTTCTGTTTCTGCAATCCAGGCAAATTCAGCATCAGCTGCTTGATCAAACTAAACGAGGGAAACATGAATTAGTTCAGTGGTTCTATATATGTGAAATTAGAATAACTGTTTTAAAAAGTTCAGAGAAGATTAAAAAGCTTACTTCAGAATTGTTAGAAAGATAGCAGCTCACTTTCCATATGAGGTTTTTATATAAATGAAATATGAAGCCCAAAATGATTCTGATGGATTGTAACACAGCAGTTTAATTCATAAGCATGACAAAGTAACTGAAGCAAATACATTTTTCAAAGCCTACAGCCCTCTAACAGACATAAGGAAATAAAACGGGTTATAATTTCAGAATTCTAAGTAGATTCATTGTTTTCACGTTAGCCTACTTCCACATGTCTTTTCCATCTCCATGCTAGTGTTGCAATTATCCTAAGAAACAGTTGTTTGATGTTATCCTTTTAATCTTAAGAGCTGCTTTGGTACTAAATGATAAAGGCAAAACAATCATAATTCAACTAAGTCGGTGGAAAAACCTCACTGAACTCAGACAAGACAGGATTTCATCCAAAACTAGACCTTGGATTAAACGCAAAAACTCTTTGGGGCATTAGGGTGCAGCCAGTCCTTTTCCTAAAAGATTAACTTCTGACCACCATTAGTCAACATGTCAGTGCTTCAGAAATTACCTCAAAGCACTAAAGTAATGAGAGGATTTAAAGGATCAGGTTCTTACTAATTTGTGAAGGAGAGACTGAGACCCTGAAGTGCATGGGGATCCAATTCCCCGGGAAAGTAAGGCCAAATTAAAGAAAAAAAAAAAATCATATATTCTCTCTTCAGCTCAAATTTATGGGTGTGCATATTAGCACCCACTCACCTGGTGCAGCTCTCAGCAGAGGCAGCTTTGAGCTTAAGTCATAGAGACATATTACATGGAATGATGAGATGTACTAAAAAATCACCATAGAAACTCCTAAGAACTAATTATTTCTTTGTTTATTTAAATTCTGACCTCCACTGCAGCTAGCTGAACATTAATATGGCTCTGAGTTATTGTGACAGTCTATCAGGATGTTTTAGGTCAGAACCTGCTCCTTGTGTTGTTGATACACATGCTTTCCTCAGAAGTCTCTTTCTGACCACAAGAGTCTGTCCCTCTTGTACTTCAAATATGTTGGTCGGTGCCTTTGCGGCTGCAAACCATGACAACCCTGCTCCTGTAACATAGCTGGAGTTCACTTTAGGCATTAAACAGTCTTGTCTTAGTGATTAATCATGAGTCACACAAAACCAAAAGAAGCAGTTCCGAGATTTCATTCTTTACGAGTCAATCTTTTTCAGCCCTTATAATCCATTTGTTACATTAAAGAGAGCACAAACATTCTTTTTCACTGTATGTCACTTCTCATTTAGAGTAACAGTTTTGTCCTAAATATTGTGACTTCCTAATAGAAAGGTACTTTCTGAAACAATCAGGACTGTAAACTTCAGCACAAAGCACATACACCAGTGATAGTTAATTCCCCGCTTTAGAAACCACCAAGCTTTTCAGAAGCCCATCTATTTATGATCCAGGTGAAGGAAATTAAGAAAGCGATTCGAAATGTGTTAGATGTAGAAATTAACTGCAATGTGACTCCCTGATACCAAATAGCCATGGATATGTAAGTAATATTGAGCAAATATTTAATGGAAATAACAAAATCAAGGCATGGCAGTGGAATTTCTAGGTTACATAGCACTAAGGAAGAACAGCATTCTAGACTCCATTTGCTGAGGGTATAGGATTTCCAATTTCAAATTCAAATTTCAAATACAACACTAAAGAATAAAACCCACAAAACTGGTATCTGCATCCAAATTTTGAACTCTTTTCTTCCCATTACACAGGACAGTCATTTATGAGCACTGAACTTCACTCGAGTCACTATAAAATCATCTATTTCACACACACACACCGCACAGAGTTTAACCAAGCATAGTTCACTGTGGTACTTTCACTTTTAACCAGGAATGACTGACTTCCAAATACAAAGACATTGTCATTTCCTCCATGAATGCTTTCTAAAGTTCTCTCTATGGCTGCTTTACAGTGAAAAACAAGTAAGCCAAAAGTAGAATATGACCTATTCTATGTAGCATGCCTTTACTATGGTAAGACACCATCCAAAGCTTTCAGTATTGAGAAATTAAGATTACAACACGCAGCTAAATTTATCCCTATGATAATTCTATCCATCTGGAAGCATTTTGCTCAGGTAGTTAAAACCCAGGATATTGCATTAATCTATTAAGCCTCCCAGTTTCCACTGAATAAACAGCTTCCATATGAAACAACATGCATACATGTTCATACAGCTTGCTGCATTTCTCACCTTGACCTGGTGATGTCTAGTCTGAACCCTACACTACTCCCATTGAGCCTTTGTCTTCATAGTGGCTATGTCTTCCACCCAAAACTTCTTAATAGCACAGGCATTAAGAACAAGTTGCCACAGGATAAGCTTACAGAGCACTAACTTCTCTAAAAGCATTTTTTATTTGCATTGTCCTTCTCTGAGCTAAATGGAAAGTACCTTATGCTTCACTGGAAGCATGTTAAGCCTCTTGATATTTATCATAGGATATAGTGTATAGGAGTATGCTGTAGTGATGTAAGTTGGGCTGAAGTGGAGGTTAGGGATATGCAGGTCTGGGGTGTAAATGCGCCTTTGCCACATCAGCTAGTGGAGCAGTAGCTCTGGACTTTTTTATATCTGGACCTGAATTTGCTGAACTCACACTAGGAGATGCAACACAGTCACAGTATTCATAAAAGTTTAAGGAGAGCCAACATACACTCTCCTATCTTACACTATCACTCACTGAAAAAAAACACCCTTCATTTTTGAGGACTTGATTAATGAGACAACATAATATTCATAGCAAACCTCTTTAAAAGAAATATGAAGCTACTTTAACCTCAGTTACAAGATCTGAGTTATTGCCAGCCTCCTTCAGTCAACTTTCAGCAAACTGAAAATATCACACATGCCTACTCCTTGTCCTGTTACAACTGTTTATAGGAACTATTAGCAGAAACAGAAATCTGCACCAATATTTCTATGCCTGAACTGTAGCCAGACATTGGCAAATTGTGTTTCCGCAATGCATTATAAGTAAACCTAAATATGGGACCACTTAGTGATGAGATTAAGAGTGCCAGTTCTCAAAGTGTACCCATATATTCAGCTCTGTGAACATATAGAAATCTCCACATACTAAAGAACTCAAATTTTTTGAGCCCCAAGAAGAAAAGCATTGTGGATATGAATAATACTGATTGTTATTTAAATCCTCAACTACCGCTTGTACAAGCTGATCCAGCTTTTAATTGTGAAAAGTACAGAGGAGCTAGACAATCAGCTGATGCCAAAAGGTGCGGCAATCCTTGTGATTTCATTGTGGCATCCAGTGAAACTGGCTGGGGATCTGGAGAGTATTTTATTTAACATAATAAACATAATCTACAGAAGACATGGGCTATTCAATTCTTATTTAAGCAAATTCTCACTTAAAGAGACACAGGATTAGTTACAGCAATTTTAGCTACAAGCCTGATGTTTGCGTCAATAAAAGGCAGAAAACTGTAACAGTGTACAGATTAGCCAAGTTCTGGCATTCATATCTTAACAGTGGAGTGCCATATCATTCAAGCAGACTTTTTGCTGCTCAAGCAAAACAAACATTTGGCAATGTTATTAAAGGACATCTTTTATTCAGGTACACATGGCCAGAGACTGTTATTGCTCAAAGAACAGTTTTCAGTACCTGGTGGGATCTCAGGATGGCAGCATCAATCTCATCCACCTTCTGAGAGATCATGTCGCTCACTAATCTGTAACGTTCGTTGTCCTCTGTTATCATCCTGTCAAGACCCTCTCTGGCCCTCCATGGCACCAGCTCCAGGAAGGCACTGCCAACTTCATTGAGAGTATCCAGTAAGCCTTTGTTGTTCTTCGCTTCTTTTTTCAATTCCTGTAAAAGGCCATTTAAAGTAAACATGTCAGCATATGAGCCAAACACACACAGCTTGCACATGCTTTTTTATCCTTTCAACCCACTCCATAAGTCAAGAACTGAAATATCCACACAGACCAAAGGGATAAATTGGCACACTTATATTCATCTCTGTGGTATTAGCTTTTTGATATTGTAAGCTGTTTGACAGGAAGGTGGGTGATTCTTGAAGAGAATTTTCTACAGAATATATCTTACAGATATATTTCTACAGTCAGTATGGCAGTCTAAACTCTTTCTAATTTTATATGGGTTGTATACAATTAATTCAGATGATTTCTTAAATGTGCAATGACTAGATTAAATTTCACAGCATCACATAATGCTTCAGGAATGAGGTTTTATCCATTTAGAAACCCCCACTGCTGTTTCACTTCTTTTTATATAAGAAAATTAAGGGAAAGAATTTTTTTTTTTAACTTCCTCCCTCCACATCATCTGCACCATTTGGATTTTACTACAGATTTTCTTTTGCAATAAATATTGTTAAACAAGATTAGTAACACATATCTTTAAATGCCAACTCTTTTTACACTTTACAGGATTTTATCCATGTCACAACTAAAGGACCAAACCAACTTTGTTTGACAACTTAAGAGTTTTCCCAGGATTAGGTAGCTGCTTGAATAAAACGGAAATGTTGTGCTTCTCTTGAGCTAAAAATAAACCTCAGTCCGATTTCATAAGTGATTATAACAGATGACTTGGGAAAGTGAGTTGGATTCTTAACTACTCTTACATTCAGTCAAATGATGTGATGCCAAAATTTCTTATTCACAAAACAAATTCATGCCAAACATAAGTTAAAACAAAGCCTAGCTGAATCATACAGCAATAAGCAATTCACAGGTTCTAAAACCTACTTTTTGTCTTTCTTGTACTTGGCTTAATTCTTCACCCTTTGGTATTTGACTTTCATAGGAGAGTAATTCCACCTCCACTTCATCAAGCCATTTGCAGAGTTCCTCATGAGTTGAGTGCAGTTGACCTGCAAGCTGCAGAGCCTGCTCTAAGGTCTTGTATACATCAGAACTCAATTTTGTAATGTCTTTGTATCTTGCTTTAATACCTTCCAGTTTATCTTGAATTATTACAACTTCATCACCTAAAATAGACGGATGTTATTTCCTATGATCACAAATATTTAAAACAAAACAAAACCTAACCCAAATCCCAACCCCCACCTATAACAGAGATCTCAGAATTTAACTTGTAGAATAACTCAAACATGACGACAAGGTCAATCCTCAAGTATTGTAAAGTACCTTACCGTCACTAAAGTCAACAGAGCTAGTAAGCTTACCTCAGCTCAGGATCTGTCCTTCTGTCTTTTTTCTGCTTTACTAAACCATTAGAAAGGAAAATCTTAAGATCAAATATTTAATACAAATGTTCTTTAAAAAAAAAATAATCAACCTTGAATCCAAAATAATTCTTACAATGGAAAAAAAAACCGAACAAAAAAAAAAAAACCAGAAAAAAGTAAAAAAAAAGTCGCTGAAAATGCGAAGGAAAAATATCAACAAAATACTAACTAGATTTTCAATTACAGTAATATTTGACACCGCCGTACACCCTCATTACTATTCACTTGAAAGACAACTCAGAAGGCTAAACCAAAACCGACGTACTGAAGTTTATCAGTACATATTCAGATTTCATTAGAAAATGTTTGGAACAGAAAAGGATATCCCTCCACCCTGAACCATGTGTGTGTCTTAAAGAGTTCAAGAATGCTAGAAGTATTGGGAAGTCTGGACAGATGCTGATCTACAGAACAGACACGTGCAACTGGAATGTAATTTTTCCCACAGTATTAGCTCCAATGGACAAAGCTTTCCTCTTGCAGTAAAAGGTAGTCTAAAATCTTGTTCATCTGTGGATGCCTGCAGGGAATTGACTGTGTCCACTGCCAAACAGCCCTCCATTATGAGTAATGTCCATAACTTGCTATTAGGAATGGAATGCAGGTTCACTAAAATAATTTTCCACTGAAAATAATAAACGATTCAAGGGCTAAACTCTCTACAGTCAAAAAAGGACTTTTGCTTACTTATGTTAATAGTAAAACTAACCCCAAAACGTAACATATCTTTACATCAAACCTTTACTAAAATAAGCAACTACGACTGCTTTAATCAGCAAATATTGACTAATACTTAAAGGTTCTACTTAAATTCTCATGAACACTCGCTAGAACAAGATAAAAGGCCTGATGAATTACAGTTTTCTATAAGTTCTCACCTGTTGTTTGCTTGAGAAGCTCTAAGCCATTTTGTATAGCTAAATCAACATTCTGTTTTCTAAGAAGAATCTCTTCCTGAAGATCCTAAGAGAAAAAGCCATTTGTGTTAGCACAGACACAACAAATTATAATATTTTTATTTGGAATTAGCATATTAACACTTCAAAGAAAATATAATAATGAAAAATAAATGAAGTATGAAAATACAAATAAAATTTTTAAAATTAAGTAAATAATAAATGAACAGAAATAAAAATACCAGTAGTTCAGAGTGCTGTTTCTCAAGCAATTCTCTGTTGCAATCTTGGACTGACAATTTGCTCAGTTTATCATGGATTTCATTCAGCCAGTTCATCAATTCAACTTCGTCCTCCCCAAAAATCTGAGCATTGCTGTAAGCTTGCTGGAGAAGTTCAGACCTGCTGTTCGTCTTCTCTTGAATCTCAATGTATCGGGCCTGAGAAGAATCTAGCTTTTCCTGCACCATATCTTTATCTTCCCTGGAGCTCATAGTCTTTAGAGACTGACCAGTGCTAATGGCATGATGCAAACTCTTATTGTGAGCTAGGACATCATCTTCTAGGGCCTATATTTTTTTAAATAATGAAGAATAATGGAAAAGAAAAGCAGAAAAATATAAAAGAAACATAAGTAGAACTCAATAAAAACTGAATGAAAAAGGACATATTGCCAACATAAATATATAAAAATCAAATTACAGAAAAAAAAAAAAACAAAAAAAAAACCAAAAACACCCCAGCCTGGTAGAACACACATTCACCGTAACACCTTTGCCAGTTGAGTTGCACTTTACAGAAGCATCTGAAAAGAATGATGCAAGCAAGTATGTGGTTTGTATCTTACTTTATGCTGGGAAATTTGCTGCTGCAATTTGGAGGCCTGCGTTCCAATGGGTTCTGCATTTGCAAGTCTCTTCTCTGTGGCAGTCAGCCACTCCACTAATGGCTCAAGAGCTTCATGGAACTGCTGTGCTACCACTGAGATGCCTTCCAATTGACGGTTCCTATCAACATGCCAAGAGAAAGGTTATTTTGTGTGATGAAGTAAGTGTGAAATAGTTAGAAAAAATATGAAAGGCCCCTGAATCCTATGCAAAATAAAGGATACAATTGCCTTGTTGTAGGAAACAGTCATCAAATGAAATAGAATTATATCTATGATATACTTGAAAACCAAGGTAAAGTTAAAATCAAATAAAATATTGAAAAAAAAAACACCTCCAAAGCTGTTTGAAACTCTCTGAGCTAATATGCAACTTTTGCAAATAAAGAGAATATCACTTTACTCATATACCTACTGCTAAGAGTAATACAGCAGTAAATTCAGCAAAGCATTGTTTTATACCCAATAGGACAATTCTCAAGTTTCTTGCTGTCTTTAAGCATAAAGTTACATTCCCTTCACTAGTAAACATTTTAGACAAAGGATCTACTGAATCTGAACATACTGTCATGCTTCCTCAGCACTGTAAAATATTTTTAAAGATTTGTTCAATTATGTGAATGAAACCATTTGGCCCTACTGCGTCTCTTGTTTTTGATAAAAGCTCTCAACATAGTGAGATGTTAATACAGCACAGAGACTAGACCTCCAAACTAAAAAAGCAGAATTTAAACATTTTGGTTTCTGATTATTACATTTCAGAGAAGGCTCCTGATTGCAGGAACTGCCTTCTCTACAAACCACTGCTGAACAAATCTCATTCAAGCAGACTTTTAAAGAGAGATTTGCCCTACATGAAAGACATCACAATATTTCAAATGGGTGTCTCATTACAGATAAAAGCTGTTTATATGTGCTTCCCAAGGCTAATAAACAAGGTAGACTTCATACACTTAGCCACAGAATACTCAGTGAAGTACTCTACATAGTTTTCAAAATCATCCTCAAATCTCCTCCTTGTTTCTAGAGACTGGCCTAAGAAAAATAGATACAAGCTTGCAGCTAATAGCTAGCTTTAGAAAAGTTGAAATTTGATTTTTAATCAAATATCAGACTGGAAGAATAATATCAAATCAAACATGACATTTATCCTAGCTAATGAGTTAGATGACTTCAATAAAAAAAAAAAAAAAAAAAAGAAGGAAATAATGGTCTATTAGTGGTTGACTCTGCTAATTAATCAATCATATTAGTAGCATGAGGTAACAAAAAGGGTTCAGGGTAAATGAACTAAAGAGGGGCTGCCAGAAGCAGTAGGAGACATCAAGTTGAATTCAATGCTATTCTAGCACCCAAATCCTAACATCCGTTTGCTCGTCACTGCAAAGCTTCACTGTTCACTTAAATTCATTTTTTTTTCAACTTTCCAGGTCATTTCTTGTTCTTAATTATATGCCTGTTCAGGTCCCCCTGTTATGCATACTCTTCCTCTCCCTACTCTGAACAAGGCTGTTCTTTTGCTGATCCCCACCCAGAAAACATGATTATCAAACCTTTCATTAAAGATTTCTTCAAAACCAATTAATAGTTCAGAACATTACAGGTATTTTATACATCGACAACTCATAAATCTAAGTGTGCGCATACACAGATACCATAAGTAAGTTTTTTGAGTTTTTCGGGGGGGGGGGGGGGGGTGTTGGTTGGTTGGTTCGGGTTTTGTTTGTGTTTCCTCCCTAGCATAACTACATCAGCAACTGACAGTATGAGGATCAAGTTGTAGAAACTAATTATATGGATGACACAAAACAGAAACATGGAAGAATTGTGTGGCTCCTCCACAGCAACATGTCAAGAGTTTGAAGTTCCAAGAGAGTGTTGTTATCATTTAAATGTAAAATTTGCTCTTGATTCTATGCAAAACAGCTTTTTGCATCAAGAAATCTGCATCCTAATCAACTAACGGGGATAAAATATTGAGAAGACACATACAAAATTAATCGTAGCAGACTGTAGCATCTTTGGCTAAAATTTTTAAAAGCTTTTGGTCTATTCAAGTTACTTAATTTTTCCTTCAGAGGATCTATTGTATCAACATCAAGAATGACAGTACTTACAAGATTTCACACCAGAGTTCCACATGCTGCTGCTAAGCATCTATCACATCCTATGTCTACATTTTTCAAATATATGAAAGAATTTCAAATACCTTGTTTCAGCTTTACTGAGCAGTGCATTCCATCGACTATCCAGGAAACTCAACTGTTTCAAGATTTTCACCTTATCAGCAGGTTCTGCTGACTCTGCAATTTTCTCCCCTTCACGCTTGATTAACTCAACAGTAGGCTTGCGGTCATCCAGCAACCTCTGGAGAAGCTACAAAGCAAGAAATCAGGCCCCAGGTTATTAGAAACATTGTAATAAGACAACCATAAAACCAGAAGGAACTAGACTTCTTCAAACCGTGTTACAGCAAAAAAAGTAAACCCATCACCTATATTGTGATGAAACTGTGAATAACACTAAACAAAATGAAACACAGGCATACAGTGCACTGCACCCCCAACACAGGCTCATTTTTAGCTTCTCAATTGTTTTACTATGAACAGCAGAGTTTCAGGAAGCCCAAACTATCTCCTTGGTTTCTATGTGGCAAAGATGTGCCTAGCCCAATGAGTGAACATGTAGAGCAAAAAGTTCCATTTAATGCCACTGAGGGAAACAAAATATTCAGAGTACCTGATACATTTTATAGAAATGTTTCTGAGAAGGTTACATGCCCTTCTAGATCTGGAAACATGAAGGTAATTCTGACATACACCTAGTTAGGAAAATACTATTGATGAATAATACTAAACAAAAACTCTTGTACAATCATAGAATCATAGAACAGTTAGGGTTGGAAAGGACCTTAAGATCATCTAGTTCCAGCCCCCCTGCCATGGGCAGGGACACCTCACACTAAACCATGACACCCAAGGTTCTGTCCAATCAGGCCTTGAACACTGGCAGCGATGGAGCATTCACAACTTCCCTGGGCAATCCATTCCAGCGCCTCACCACCCTTACAGTAAAGAATTTCTTCCTCATATCCAGTCAGCTGTCTACTCATTTGAGGTACAACTGAGTTCACCTATCTAGTCCAGTAAATAAATTTATCCGTGAAGAATAAAACACACCTTTGTCTACAATCCTCCCTTCCTCCTTTCTTTAGCTGCCTTTGGTAACAGTAACATTTTGCTTTTGTAGATATCCCAACGTGACAATCCCCTGATGCTACTGGCCATAACTTCATACTAAATCTCTGGATGGCAGTGGGCCACATAGTACAACTGCATGGAATGTATGTTTTACAAGCTACATCTTAATTCTTTTTGGTGTAACCATTATGAATATTTGCAAGAGATGACAACAATGATAGTGCTTCTACATTAAGCACAGACCATTTTCCAACAGCATTCCAACTAATTACCAACAATGATCAGATCAGAATCAGGACCAAGAGCTAAGTATTTAAGTCTGTTATCTGAAATATTACTTTGGAATTATTACAATGAAGCTTTACTAGTTTTTATTTTCTACTTTCCAAATGACCCAACACTCGATTTCATGCTTTCTCTTTTTCCAGTAGATCTTTAACAATCCTTTCCACATAGTGTTAATAATTCTAACCAGAGCTCAAATTGCAGTGTCATAGAAAATGAGCACTTCTTCCAACCCTAGACAGATTTTTCAGTATTGAACAGATGGCTGCTTTATACAACTTGGCACCCTTCAATGTCATATAATACACTGGATCAGATTTTATGTTTTGCCAAAGCATAAGAATTTATTCTCATTGATCCAGTGGAAGGAGAGATATTCTGAACTTATTTCACTTACTTTCTGTTCTTGTATTTGGGCCTTCACAACTTTGAATTCAGCAGATGGTGGTTTCTGATTAGCCACAAGGTCTTCTGTATCAATGAGCCAGCTAAGTAAAGATTCAAGGGCATCCTGAAATCTCCCACAGTGAAGAAGGGCTTCCTGCAATTGTGCAGCACGCTGGGCAACCTGAAAAAAAAAAAAAAAGGTAGGAGATCAGACTCTACTCACCCTTTCATTTCTGTGAAATTAGTAGCCAAAATCTGTAGGACACCTGGCAATATCACAAATGCTCTCATTTTCATAACTATTTACATAAGAGCACTATGGCACAATTTGGCCTTCATCTCTCAGAGCTACAGACATCAAATGAAAAGACAGGGTTGATTGTCATCAGATCAGTAGCAGTTCCTTATTACAAGAGATGTAAGCCTGTTTTATATAGCTACAGTATTATGAAGTACATTGACAGGATGTTTGTGTATCAGATCATCTTTATTTTCCTTATAGAAAGTCTGAGTCAAGAACCCAAAGTAGCAACTCTAAAGAAGGGGCAATAGTCCACCCAATGGAAGGAAGATAAGAGAAGAGGGCAAACAGGTGAACCAAGGTATCTGCTGTTCTGTTGCATCACTCCTTCAGGAAGATAAAGTGGAGAAAAATGAGCGCCTTTTCTACTTCCCACCCTTTCCATTTTCCACGAGCAGCTACTGCTGGAAGAGGACTCTTCAAAAGCATAGAAAATAACCTACATCTCATGTCTTAAGCAATACAGTTCTATACAATATAATACAATTATAACGGAAATGTGCCACTAGTCACACAAAGCCGAGCTGTCTCACCGCTCTCTGCACTGCATAGGCAAAACAGCGTACATGAGCCAATACAATAGAGTGAAAAAACATCTGAATAAAGACTAAAAAACAACTACTCGAAAGTGGCTGGCAACAAACAACATAGTTACCTTTCCCATGAAAGTGTCACAACTTTAACCTATTTGATTGGGTTGTCAAACTTCCCTGGTCTGCTTAAGCAAGGAAGAAACACCTTGTCCTAGTGGACTCTTTCCTGAATAAAAATCCAGGACAGACCTACAGAAAGTTTGACAAAACCTTATAAATGACAGTAATAGCTCTTGCTACTAGTGATAAAAATCTTATCCTCAGAATTACCAACAAAGTGATTGCATAAAGCAATAAAATTCCTATTCTTAGAGTATTTAATTTCCTGTATTTTGAAAGACGTCAGCAAGCAAATAATAAAAAAGCAGAACATAACAAAAGCAGAATAGTGTACAAAACAATAACCTTCTTATTAAGAGTCTTCCATCGGGTGTTGACATCTTCAAGGTCATGTTCAAGGTTTTCTGTGTTGGAACTTTTAGCAGCACTTTGAATAAGGCCTTGACCCAACCAATTTACCTCCTGTTGTTTTACTTGTAAGGGTTCAATTTCTTCTTTCTGAAATACCTGCAGTTGAAATACAAAACACACATGAAGCATTGTATCTTCTGACATGGTGTTTGTATCAGGGTATGCAACAACAAGAAAAGCTGAAAATTGGTGTTTGGAAGAAAGGAAACCATGCCTCATCAGCACCTTCCTAAGAAAAAATCATTAATGTAAACAGAAAGGACTCAATCTAAACAGAGTAAATGCAATACACCACAAGGAAAATGACGCTCATTTCCATGAGTAGTTTTAGACAGGAAGGAAAGGGAGAGAGAGAGTAGAGGGACAAAAAAATAGGACAAAAGCAGAAGTTTTAAGTTGAAAAAGTGGTAAAGAAAGCTATTTTAATGTAGTTTTTAGAAGAAAATAATGGTAATAAGTGAGGAGGAGGCACTACAGATGCTGCTGAAACAATATCTCAGCAGACGCCCAGGAGAATGGGTTTTCATTCAGAGGGATTTCTTGCAAATTACCAGGGCTTTGAACCTACCCAAAAGGGCAGTTTGAGCAGTTCTGTTTGCTTTATTTTACTCTTTCAGGTATTTAAGCTTTTTTCAGAGCCAGATTATTACCACTAGCAACAGCAATGTAAATTTCCATTTGTATTCAGCTGCATTAGACTGCACTGACACCAGTGTCAATGAGATCAGAAAATGGCCTGAAGCCCCTGAATTAATTACACAGGCCAGTGAAAAATAACCAATGAATAAACAATGCTAAAGAATGCTCAACTTTTGACCCTAAATCCTTCTATTTCTATAGCAGCATTCAGTAACAGTTTTGGTGTACACTTAGTGCATTCAAAGCAACCTTTCTCAGCATCCTGAAAAGCAGGAATCGCTTTGAGCTACCAGCGACTCTCCTCTTTTGCACCAAACAGTGTGCCAAGCAATTGCTTTTGAACCACCAGACCTCAGGTGGCTGAGCACGCTTCCACCAGCTTGACAAGTCAATCTAGAAGCTAGAGCACTTACACTAAACAGGAGGGGTAAAATAAATGAAGCAACCCTCAGAACTTTGTTTCTACTGACAAAAAAAAAAAAAAAAACCTGAAAACTGTAAGACTGAGGTTACATGAAAACAGAGAGTGCAACCAGCTGGCTGCTCCCAGAAAAAAGGAAAACGCTTGTGTTTTTCTTGACTGTAGGGTAGGGAGGAGGCAGAATAATATTTCCACACAGAATCAATAACAAATTCTTCTTTTATGTGCCATAAAGCCTCATCTTTCTGAGAGCAATGTCCTACCACAGAGAGGACTGATCTCCACAATCTGTCCTTTAAAAAAGCATGCATTCCTTGCAGAGAGAAGCTTAAAATAAATTACAATTATTGCTGTGGCCAAAGTTTACCAGAACGACTTAGCAACAAAGTCTGAAGTATCTCGGATTTCAACCAGAGTGGGAAGAAAAAAATTGCAGACCCGACAAACACCCTTTCCTTATTACAAAGCTTCATTTCTTACTCTCTTCCCTCACCCACCACTTTCAAAGCACTGCAAGATCCTGCGCTTGTAAGCACTATCTTAATGTCAGAGCTGCTCTCTGGCAAAAGGCAGCTTTCAGAAGAGGCGGTGAGCCTTTAATCTGCCTGCTTTGGAAACCACAACCACTCTTGCTTATACCTTGATGAGTAAGGCTACTCAGGCTGAACACAAGGGCTGTAGCTGCCCTCGAATGGCATTGCCCATAACAAAGCTGTGTACAAACAGCCAGCGCCAGCACGGGGGCACGGAGGATGCACTCTGCATCCGGACTAACAGCACCAGCTGGTGATAAATAAGCCTGCCCCATAGAACTAGGAGTAAACATCCCCTTCAGGATTTGTCCCTGGTTCATGTGCTGCACTGACCATCTTCACTATTGCGGACAGGCACATGTGCTATGCAAAATTACACTGATTACTGCATCTGCCAAATAAACCCCCCATACATTTTTGCAATAACAAAATCTGAAGAAAGCTTTAAACAAATAACTTTAAGGCTACATTACAACTATTCAAAATCTATGGGGATGTTGGGTTTTGATTTGTTTTTTTAATTACCTTGTTAGACAATAGGCCATTGCAGACTGTATCCAAGGTTTCTTGGATGTCAGTGGTCCAGATACTTCTCCCTGGGAAAGCTTTTGGACAGTTTACAGTATTATCTAATTCAAGTTGTTGAACAGAAAACGCCATTTCATTTGAGCCTGCAAGTGAAATACTGGATTCCTCTGTATCAGGCAAAATCTCATATTTTGCTAAATCCAAGTCACTAGTATTTACAGCAGCATTCATGTAATAAACATCCACATGAGGAAGTGCATCATCTGCGTGATCCTCCTCTACTGTTGTGTCCTGTGTTTTAATTTTTTCATGAACTTCATATCCATTTTCCACTTCATTTTTGTCAAGGGAAATACTTCTGTTACCTTGAAGAGAATCTTCATGTGACAGAGTTTTCTCTTTGAAACCTTGTGAGTATTGCACCTCCAACTCTTCCTGATCATATTGACAGGTCTGAGCATTGCTTTGTTTTACTTTTCCAGTGGGTAAAACATCATGCAAAGCCAATCTGCAGCTTTCTTTGACAGTGAGACTAGCGGTTGCAAGCAGTGGGGTGTGCTGCTCTCTGCAAACTCCTGGAAAATACGGTCTGAACTGATCTACTGCATGGATATCTTCTGCAGAAGATAAACTTCGTGTCTGAGTTTGCTCCCCTGCTAACACTGTATCTTGTTTTTCTTCCCTTTCTGTTGGAGGGCTACATAAACCAGAATCATCCTCTTCTGAGGTAAGAGAGTTAGTACCCCATTTGCATTTGCCCGATCTAGCTGTATCTGACATATCAGCAGTTTCATTAAAGGAACTGTCACTTTTATTTGTGTAATCTGAAAAGTTGGGTGGAACAAGCATTCTCCATGATCTCCTATGCTCCTTCTTTTCTGTGTGAGACTTTGCTTTAGGTAATGCAGCTGTCCGAATTATATCACTGTTCAGTTTGAGTGCATCAAAGATCATTTTTTCATCTAACTTGTTAGCTTCACGGCTTCGGAGCTCAAAAACACTGGAAGAAGTAAGGGCACCATTGGAGCACAAAGTGCTAATGTCCAGTGTTCTATGACTGTAGGGTAAAGTCCGGTCAGTGAAATGCCTCGAGGTGAGGCTGCCCTTGGAGCCCGAATCGATCTGCTCATTCAGCCGCACAGTGTCATAGATGGACCTCTGGGGAACATAGCAGTCCTCAATATTTAGATCTTCATCTTCTTCCCCTTTGCCAACACATGGGGGATTCTGACGTAGACAGTCTGGCCTGCTAAGTGGCTTCCCCATCCTGAGAGAACACCACTATACCTCCATTTTCATGGATACACAGGAAACATTTAAAAGATACTAGCACTCTAAAGAATTACAGCAAACTTGCCCTTAGCATAAGATGCATAGACACTAAATACATGCCATAACTTATGAGGTGGCTGAGGTTGTTCATAATCTAGTGCATCAGTTTAAATGCAACTTTACCTGGATGTGTTTTTTTTCCCACCGCCCTCTAAAATATAAAGTGCTTCATTAAGAAAGTAATATAAATCTTCCAATGTCACAGAAAAAGTATAGCAAAACCCAGCAGTGGCTCAAATATTGCAGACACTCCATGGAAGACTTCATTTATTTTTCCGGTTCAGAATCTGTATCTGAAATCTCCCGAATAAGCCTTCTAAATGAACAAGCATTACAGAAGGCAACACGTTATCTTCTGTAGGTGATGGCTTAACTGTAATCCATTTAACTGGTTTGCAGAGTCCCATCGCCTTTATAAATAAAACATGGTGCGGTAGCTTAACAGGACAGAATCCACAGTAGCCATATACAGTCCAGAAAAAGGCACGGCGAAAATCTTTGGGGGGATGGGGGGAGAAATAAGTTAAATCCAGAACAGTAAGAATAATAAATCAGCCCTTTACTTTTTTTGGCAGTAGCTACAAATAACCTTGATCCGAAACGCAGCTTATCCTCCTCTTGTACCAGGCTCGTCCGTGGTGCCCCCACTAATGTGCTGTCCCACAGGAAAACATCACTTTCTAGCAGCCGAGCCAACGCGTCCTTCGAGCAGGCAGTCGGAAAACAAACGCTTTACACCGATTCTCTCGATGCCATCCCGGAGAGCCGTTTAAGGCAGCTGCAGAGCAGAGCAAGCGTGGCGGGTGTCTCCCTAAGGCACGGCAGGTTTGCGTTCTCGGCAGGTCCGGACTACAAGCCGCAGCCAGCGGTCTGTCCGCTCTCCTTCCCCCTCATCTCGGAAGGGCGGCTGCCAAGGAGGAGCGGCTGGAGGTTCGCCCCGTCCTCCCCCAGCGAGCAGCCCAGCTTTGCGGTTCGCCCCGCTCCCTGCGGGCCGGCAGCGCCCGCCCAGCGCCTCGCTGCGAGAAACGCCCCGTTTCGCTCTTGAGGCAACATCTGCTCCCGGCCCGCCCGCTCCCGCAGCGCCGCTCCGGGGCTGCCCCCGCCCGTCCTTCTCCTTTGCGCCTCGGCCCCCGGCGCCCTCGTTGCTCGCAACTCCACCTCTGAAGGCGCCGTGCGGGGCGGGGCAGAGGCGGCCGGCTAGCCTCGGTCCACTGCTGAGCACCGCGGGAGGCCGCCGTGGCCAGCAGCTCCCCAGCCGGGGCGGCCCCAACCGCGGCTCGGTGCGGTGAGTCCGCACCGCACCGCTCATGCCAGCACGCGTCCCTGAGACAAAGTCTGGTAACGACACAAAGCGCTGCTTTGAGCCAGTGTTTGCACCCCATTTCCCCACCTCAGAAAGCCGTCGTCTAAACAGATGCTTCCACTCTGAAATTAAAAGTTTATCTGTGCATCATTTGAAAAACACCCCTCAAACTCATCTTTAGTGATCAGGATAGCTACAATATTACTCCACTCGACATGCAAAGAGAGTTGTGACTCTCTTCAATGTGGTTCCTGGCTCCGAAGCAGCAGCTTAGGGTGTTGTTGTCTGACAGGACAACCACCAGCTCAGTGCCAAGCCAGCCCCTAGATCCCACCCAAAGAAACATTAACATGTTAGAAACAAGTATCCACATCTGGAAAGCACCTTTTTTTAATGGAACTTACAGCAGCACAAAACCAGCTTAACAACACAAAGGTTCAGGTTTTGGATATTTACATCTTTTAAATACAGTTTAACACTTTGCACCTACAACTCTAGCTCATAATCATGCAGGTGAAAGGTTGGGTAACTCACAGGTAACTCACCTACAGTACAGAAGCTGTCATGACCAAGCTGCTCTGCTCCAGCAGAAACCTATACCCTTAACCACCAAAGACCTGCACTGCTTGTGTGACAGCAGCCATCAGTTGTAGGGGCAATTCAGACCTCAGCCTAAGGACAGCATATGGCACTTAGAGCTAAAACTTCACACAGCATTAACTACAATCAGCTGGAGCTTTCCGCATTAAGAAACCAGCAGGATTGACTGTACGCAAGAAATACAAATATACCACACTTCATGTTTATTGATTTATGCGATATATAGCCAGCTACATATCCAAATACTTGAGCTGAAATACTGAAAGGGCAGGAGACAAATTATCTTTTCCACTTCTCTGGTAAGCAGATACGACATAAAAATTATACCCAAATGATACCTCTGGATTCTGTAGTTCAGAATATAATGGTAAAGGTAAAAAAAAAAAAAAAAAACCACTTTTTTTGAGGTGCTGTCACCTATGGTTCTTCTCACCCAAAACACCCACAAACAGGTACTGAATTCAAGGAATGCTGCACCTTACATAGGGCAAGTATACAACCAAAAGGAGTCTGTATTTGCTCAACAGCAAAATTATTTTATTAGCATTTTAAAAGTATGTCACGATTTTCATGGCATCTACTGAAGAATGCTGTATGGTGCATCAGGGACTTTCAAATGCAGCACTTCAAAAAAAGGTTGAAACAATGGCTTATTTTACTTTTGTTTTTCAACATAGACTGAACTGTATCAAACCCCAAGGCAGATTAGTGTCTTGTTCCAAAGTTTGTAAATCAGTGCATGGGAAACACAATGCTTTTAGTTTCTTACTGATCATAAAGAGAAAGATTATTCTTTCAATATTATCTGCCTTCAAAATTAAAATCAGAGGACAGACACACACCACATAACTAACATAAGGCGTGTAGATGTGGTGCTAAGGGATATGGGTTGGTGCTGGACTTGGCAGTGCTAGGTTAACGGCTGGTTGATGATAATAAAGATCTTTTCCAACCTGAACAATTCTATGATTCTATAACATAAGCCAATTAAAATCTTAGCTCAAGCTCATTGGCAGGAATACTCAGGCTAGCTAAAAATTCCCATAAAGTCCAATTAGAAGGCAACCTCTAATGACTACATTGCCTTTTGTTCCAAAAATGAAAGCAAAATCAAATGAACCATACACTGATGAAAGCTGTAACAGTGCCATGCTGGTTTTACTTAAGAAGAATGCCTTGTAATAGCAGTACAAAGAATTGTGCAAAGTTTGCAGAAGCAACGTAATTCAACTTTTGGGGTTTTTCTTTCTTTGTTTCAAAGAGAAACTAGCTGCAGATACTACTCCTACAGCAAACATCCCGAGCATGGTGTGGCTACCCATACCCAAGGCTTCAGTTCAGCCCATCTGCGCAATTCTTTTGTGTTTTGCTTTTAAAGAATGGTAGCAAACTCGAGAGTACCTCAATACTAATTTACCTGATTTACTGAAGCTTCCTTTTAGTACCAATCTATGCACTGATATAGACGGGAGGGAGAGGGGGGGAAGAAGAAGTCAAAAAATCTGAGTTAATTAGTGATTAATTTATATTAATTGAGACAAATTCTTGAGTTGATTATGCTCTTCCTGGAGTACTTTGTGAAGTAACAGTCATGGTTGTACTTTTTCAAATGGATACCGCTGCAGATTTCCATCTACAGAAAGCATCTCTTATATCTGCACTGTAAACAAGTACAGTTTAACACTGACAGCATTTTCACTGTAACACTCTATACAGAGCAAAGTAAGTAGATTACAAAGAAGGAATATAAATAAAACAAGTATGCATATGTACATATATATTAATAAATATATATAAAATACAACTCAAAGCCTGGTTTGGGGTGATTTTTTTTTTTTTAACTATACATTTTAATGTCATGCCAAGAAGACTCACAAAGCTCTAACTCTTTGTACATAAAAATTGGTCAAACCACAAAAACCACCTCTGGCCCATTACACAAGATCCTTTCCTGAAGAGAATGAAGATCATGTGAATAAATCTATCTACCAAGCAACACTTTTTTTGCTTTACTCGTGTGGAACAGAAGTTAATTGTACTTGACCGCAGAAGCTAAAGCTGTAAGGAGCCAGACTATGGTTTTGTGGCCACAACCACATTTTCAGGTTGTGTTTGCGTACGTGCACAAACATGTGAGCATGAGTGAGTGGAGCAGGATTTGTGGGAGCCAGACTCCCTACAGTTTGCTGCCTCAGGTGAAATTGCTCTATGGGAGAGTAAGGAACATGAAGAGGTACATTACCAACTGTAATTTTCCTGTGCTCCAGCAGCACTCACACTGAATATTAGAAGAGTAATCATTGACCCTGATCCTCCTGCTCTAAGTATCCCTTTGCTAACCTAATCACCTTCACATAGCAAAATTTCCCATTCTTGGTCTTCCTGTTTCCTTTCTTCAAAGGTTCGCCTTTTTCTTCTTTATTCCTGCATTTGCTCATTGCTTAACCAAACAATCCCTTTACCTTTTCATCATTTGTCGCCTCCTGTTTAATGGCATTGTGTTTTCACTCACAAGCAAAAGCATGGCCTAAAATAGCTGCTTCAAGCAAAACACATTTCTAATCTGATAAATATATAAATAAACTCCTGGAGTAGCCTTCTGGATATAAACATGCCAGTACTACTGATCTCCTTTACACTTCTTCAGATTTTTTGGGTTTAACATACAAGCTCTTGGGTTGCAGGGACACTTGTCTCCCCTCGGGTCTGTACAGACCAGAGAAGGCTCTCTCTCCTCAATTGTGGAATTGCTGCGTCTTTTCCTATGCCCTAATGAAGTACAACACTGAGACAACACACAGGTGTCCTGGGTTCAGCAGTAGCAGTCATTTTTCTCTTTTTCAGTAGCTGGCACAGTGCTGTGCTTTAGACTTTCAGCCTGGGAACAACGCTGATAACACCAATGGTCTTGGCTGCTGCTCAGTAATGTTTACTCTGACCAAGGACTTTATGAGTCTCATGCTCTGCCAAGGAGGAGGGGAAACTGGGAGGAAGCAGAGATAGGACACCTGACCCAAACTGACCAAAGAGGTATTCCATACCACAGCATGTCATGCCCCCTATATTATCTCAGCCCATGGGAGTTACATTATTTTGATTCTCCTCCCGATCCCTCTGGGAGCGGGAGAAAGGAAGGGGGGGAGTGAGAGACAGACTGAGTGGCTGACTAGGCTTAAACCACAACAGCTTTTTGGCACCCAACGTGGGGCACAAAGGGTTGAGATAACGATAGATTTGACCAGAACATGTCTAATCGTATTTGTGATAAGAATTCATTGTTTCAGATTAATAGTCACTCGTCACAATGCTGATTTATTGGCTCTTAAAGTTGTAGCTCTTGACCTCAGTTTCAGCGTGTCATACCTTACTTACAGCCAGCATTTGCTGTGTTAGTGTTTATCAGATGGGGGCCTTGGGCTAAGGTTCTTGTTTCCTTGTACTTTATGGGTATTGACTTGTAATACTTTGGGAGGTATATAATAAAAGTGCTTAGCACACATCTTTTTTCTCCTCCTCAGGTGGTCAATCTGTGAAGGAGACATGCCCTTACATTCTCAGCCCCCCCACCAGAATGTTTACAGCATCATTTGAGAGTTCTGAAGGCTTTGAATGGCCTTTGAGTACCCTTGAGACCTGCTGCTGATTGTGATGATGATCACCATGTCGGCATGCATACACAGTGTGTTTTACACACAACCATTTCGCCTTATCTCAAGAGTTAAGGGCCTTGTCTAGGGTTAGATGATGATATAGGAGGACCAAGAGATATTCCTTGAGGCTGGACAGTCATGAGTGGCAGGGAGTGTGGGACTGTATGGGCGATTATCTAGGCCAGTGGGCCCCTCCAGTGCTTTGGAATTTCATCACTGAACAAGTGTAAAATCCAGAAAAATTAGTAAAACACTTAAATAAGGTGTGTTGTCATTCTGGTCATACCAGAGAGGGACAAATCATGGCAATGTGCTGGGGCCTGGACTGCGCTTACAGAGCCCTGTTCAACACTATCCAGCACCTTCATAAGGAAAAAAATGTCCCTAGATCAGATGGCAAAGAACTGACAGTGCAGCTACTCCAGCTCCAAGCACAGGAGCTATACCAGCCCCAGCAACAAGTACAGCACCTACTTAAACTTTGACTGCAACAGACAGTGTAGCTAATCCAACTCCAAGTACAGCAGTCACACTAGAGGACCAATTCATGTCAGCATTGGTTGCCCCTGCAAGCAAGGGGGAAAGCAAAAAAGAGGCAAGAAAGATGAAGCAAGATGAAGAAACAATGCGCTCACCATTCAGGACAGCATCTGACCTAGAGTTATTAGTCGGTGAATCAGAAGAAGAAGAGGTGACTTCTTGACTCTGGACCTCAACTGAGCTACAGAATATGTGAAAACATTTTACCCGACAGCCAGGGGAGCACATCATCACCTGGTTGCTCCATGCTGGGTCAATGGGGCCGACGGTCACGAACTAGAAAGTATGGAAGCCAAGCATCTGGGATCACTTGCTGGGGAAGGGGGAAGTGACAAAATAATTGCAAAAGAGAAAAAGTCCTTCAGCTTTTGGAAGCAGCTCTTGGCAGCTGTGAAATAAAAGTTTCCATACAAGGATGATGTTATGAGTTGTACAGCCAAGTGGACTACTCTAGAGAAAGGCATCCAGTCTCTGAGGGAATCAGCCATTGTACAGACGATCTATTGCAAGCTGGATGCCAGGAAAGGACCCATAGATCCAGCTGAAGTCGAATGTACATGACCCATATGGCGGAAATTTACACAGAATGCACCATCATCATATGCCCATTCATTGGCAACAGTAACCTGGAATGATACAGTACCACTAACAGTGGATGAAATGATTCACAAACTCCGAGAGTTTGAAGACAATCTCACTCCTATCATTTCAGCTGTGGAAAAACTGTCCCAGGACCTCAAACAGTTGGGAGACAATCTATGTGATTTTATCCAGCTCCTCAAGTGTACCAACACACGCCTCAGCTATTAACAAAAGGCGTCCCAC
>JASSUY010008217.1:0-14031 GCA_032466535.1 Forpus xanthops | reverse complement strand
ACAGGGCTTGGAGCAAGCTGCTCTATGGAAGGTGTCCCTGCCATGGCAGGGTTGGAGCTGGAGGAGCTTTAAGGTCCATTCAGCCCAAACCATGCTGGGATTCTATGATTCTCTGTCTTGCAGTGTCTCACATTGCTCTCTCATTTGGAAGCAGCTTTCCTGCCTTTTCTGTCAACAGCGCTGAGAGCACAGGATCAAAAGCTCCATGAGATCTGCATGTGCAGAGGAAGATGAATAACCTGAACCCACCCAACCATGATAATTGCAGTGAGGAGAGAAGGATAATTGGCATCAGTCCTTTGAAGAGTTTTTATTTGGGTTGAATGACTCTGCTGGGTTAAAATGTTTTATCAAATCTGGTAAACAGTGGAAGAGGGAATTGACTTCATTGAAGCCAAGGAAGTAAATTTGTGCCTGCGTAACTTAGGGAGGTCAGACCCCAGCTGGATCAGCACTTCAAAGGAAACCTTCAAGTGAAACACATGAAAACATCTCTTCCTTCTTGCCTGATTAGTGAGGCTCCAATTCAGTCTGGAGAATGGACCAAGGGCTCGTGGGGATTGTGTGCCCAGGGATGGTCTGTGCATGCCCATTGGGGTTACTGCCCAAGCCCCTGTCATGAGAAGAACAGGGGTTTAGTGGGAGATGTCCCTGCCCATGGCAGGGGGGTTGGAACTAGATGAGCTTGAGGTCCTTTCAACCCTAACTATTCTATGATTCTACGATCTATGACATGGTGGTGTCCCCATAATTTGATTGTCTTCAGACTTGATCTTTTAAAAACCTACCTTCATGAGGTCTTTGGACTCATTTTGAGTGTCAGGGGAGGAATAGATGATATTATTCCACTTATACCTATTTCTATTAGGCCATTGTTGTACTGTATAAATTACTCAAAATAAAAAAAAATCAATAAAAGTTCTCAATGCCCTAAGAACTCGGGAAATAAATTCATCACATTTAGCACATAGAAATAGGGAGAGTTCAGCAAAGGCCAATGTAGCAAAACTGGATATATTGGCTTATTCCAATTTTCTTGTTATCGGTGCCTGTTCTGACTAGAAAACTCATGAGTGCTTGACTAGAAAACTCATACTTTACCAATTCAGAAGTGTAACAGGATTATCTTATCAGCACCTCTGGAGATAGTGGGGTGATGGCAATGCTCATCTCCCAGGCGGCAGTGGCAGATACACTCTCATCCATGCTAAAGCCAGCACGAATAATGCAGGTGGGAAAATCCTGCATAGATGACCCTTTCCATGCCACTCCTCTCCTTGGCTTTCTCCTCTCAAGTAGTTCCCATCTCCCAGTGACTCTTCTAGCATCACCTCCTGCCTGACTGCCGCATCCACCTTTAAAATCCTCTGCTGGAAAAGTCTTGGATGGGACATTTTTGTTTCATCTCCCTTTGTCTCAGAGCATCCATGTGAATACACTCATTGTCTCTCCAAGCAACCACCAGCGCTCATTCCAGGAGACAGAGTCCAGGTGTTCTTGGAGGCTTTCCTTACTACAATGTATGATTTGAAGCACAGCAGTGATACCTTGCTCTGGCTTTTGATCTTCATAGAATTATCCCAAATCTGCCTTTGCTAAGCCACCATTTGTGAGACGTTGAGGATGTTAGAGATGGCAGTACTGCCATGTCACCTTTCAAAGCTGCTACTCTTCTGTATTTCCTTTCAGCCCCCTAAAATATCCCATACTTGTTGCTTTCCTGGACCAAAATTAACACCTACTTATTTCAGGGCTGAAGAAATGGTATCTTCAAGCCAATGATAATAACAGGGAAAATAAACACTAACTCTTCTTGAATTAGGTGAGCCTGAAGTTTCCAGCAGCATCAAAGTATGCTTTATTAAAAAGAATGTTACATTTTAGTCTGAGAAGATGAGAGGGAATAGGAATGAAATAGAAAATTACCAATCACCAGAATTTCCTTTAGAGACCAATAGTGAAATATTCCCCCATCATCTTTCCATTAGAGACAGCAAGTCACATGTTTAACCTGCCCAGAACCATGATTTAGTTTGAACTGCACTTTGATTGAAGATTTCTTTTGAAGATCCACTGCTTTATTTGCGAATATCAGATAGAATAAATAAAAAGATTACCAGTACAGACCAGGAGCTGAAAGATGAATGTCATAGGATGTGCAGCATGAAATTCAGATGAGTGGACTAGATTTAAAATAGCAGTATAGAGAACCTAAGTATTAAGACATTAATGTGAAAATGGGGTCTGTATATGGCAGAGCAGGGAGAACAGGTTAATGATTACTTAGAAGAATTCTTGCCTAGGTCCAGTTTATTATCAGATATCTAAGGTAAGAATGAGTCCTTACAGTTACCTAGGCTAACACCATACAGAAATCAGTGCCAGAATGTCCTGCGCTATTCCTGCTTTGTGTTTAGGATTTCTGACTAATGCATCTTATACTTATGTTTCTAGTTATTTGCAAGGAACCAATTCACTCTCAATTGAGGGTTTGTTCATGAAAATTACTCTCCTGCATCCTTTGACAATGACCCTTTGTATTAATCTAGTTTCTGCTAGAGGTTTTTAAGTAGTCCCTAGAGAAGAAGCCTTCCAACTTCTTCATGCATACAAGCATCATCTATTTTTCTTGGTCATCTTCTGTGTGTTTGAAGAAACCTCCAAGATGAGTTCAAAATCATGGCCAGTGTTCATTAGAGGTGTGAATTGAAATCATTCCTGCATTACATGTAGGTTTTAGCTGGCTGTGCTATCACTTGTTGTCAACTTGAACTTGACTTCAAAGCGCAGCTAAAATAAGAATTTTCAGAATGGTTAACCATAAATATTCATATTGCAGCTGCTGTTCAGCAATACTGATCAGATCAGTGATGATGGGATGAATAATAAGAGCTACTAATCACTGCATGACACTGGTTTTGTCTTCTAACAAAGGGAGCAGCATGTATTAGTCTGCTCATGAACACGATTAATTGCCTCAGTCGTCATTTCCTTTCTGCACACCGCGTCTGGTGCTACCAGTGGGAAGGGTTTAGTGAGCGGGGTGTGTACGCCAGCATGGATGATTCATGTCATCATCAGAGCAGGCAGCAGAGAGTGTCTCCTTATCTTCTGCTGCAGGACCAGAAAACAGAACATAACGTACTTCTATAACTTTGAATGTGTATTAATAGTGATACTTTTAATTACACAATCTTCTTGCAATGAAGTCCTCCAGTCTGTGGTTTAAGATAGTTCAATGTTGTATGGAAAACATCTGAGTTCCTAGCATTGCAATTCAGTATCCAAGAATTTGCTTTTCTACCCTTATCACTGCTGAAGGTTGTTGATAACGATGCAGTCTGCCCTGCTGATGGGGAATCCTCATGGCCATGGGTACTGCAAGCACATACCAAATACTCTGAGAGCCAGTTACTGATTACTAGCCAGTGTTTTCCAAGGCAAAAAATAGAAATCAGAATCTATAAATTCTATATATAAATATACTGCTCAAGCTCAGATCAGTTGACTTTGATGTAGCGGGAAGACGTTACTGGATTAGGTACTGGTTTTTGTTTTACAGACTGGTAAATATGAATTCTCAGCTATTTATTTAACCCAGGTAAAGCAATGTTTCCTGTTCCCATTGTGCATACTTTCTTTTGGGAAAAATTAATTGCAAATTTACCACTATATTGAGCTAGAGCAGGACAGGACCCAATAAATCATCTCATATCATCTTGCATATGGCAGGCTTGACCTAGAAAACTGATTCAGATATTTAACCCACAAATACACCTTAATCTTGGTTAGTTTTTAGGAAATCAGGACGTGGCAGACAAGTAGAAACACACCCACAAACCAGAAGGAACAGCCCCCAAACCTCAGAAATGTGTTTGTGCATCTAGCTCCCATGGACTTCAGAGAGCTATCTGCAAAGATTCAGTTGATTCCTAATGTATGAGGACCTGATAATAATTGCTTTTTATGCATAGTGGTTGCCTCTAATGTTACAGTACTTTATGGAGCATTATTTCAAGACTCGTCCTGAAGGGGAAGAAAAAGCCAACTTGAGAAAAGTCTGGGAACACCTTCGGAGCATCCACCTGAAATTAACTGTACAGGTTCCCTAGAGAAGGACACCCTCAAGATCAGCAAGGCAGACAGGAAGTTTAACTTTAATAGATCATTCTCTCCCCTCCTCCAAAATAGGTTAAAAGGCCTAATTGGTTTTCTTTGAAGAGAAATGAGCTCTGCCTGGTTGCTAAGCAAAGGGGCACAATTTGCCTTTTCCCTTTTGTTCAGGAGAACTCGATTCAAACTTTACAAGAGCACTCTCGATTCATGTTTATAATTCATCTGATGCTGTTGTTTTAGCCTTAGAGAGAAAACACCCTCACACACGCACTAAATTGCACCTTAATAATTGAATATGGAGAGGTGGGTGGGGAGGATATTTCCTATTCTTCACATTTGAACCAGTGGAGGAAATAACAGCTCTCCCGCTGGACAGAAACTGTAAATAAACCCAGTTTTGCTCAGTCCTGCCTAAAGGGTTTTGGCCACTCTGAGCAGATGAGTGCTCAGGGTGGATGTAGCAGGAAGTGCTTTTTGGATGTGTGGCAAGTTTTATCCTCCTTTCTTTTATATTCAAGTGGGTTTTCTAGGCAGCGTGGTGAAATCAGAGCAATGCATTGGCACCAGCTCAGACCTCCAGCACCTCCCTCAGCCCAGCTCTTCCTGGAGGGCACATCCTGGCACAAAACGCTCACAAGGATGACTTTGGTGGGTCACGCAGGGAATGGCACCACGTCATTGCTCCTACGCGATGGCTGTTTTGCTGTATAATTAGTGCCACAATTTCTGGTTGATCTCCCAAGTGAAGGACTGTAATTACCAATCACCGCCGCAGCAAATGTGCCATCCTGGCAGCATGGAAAGCTGGCTCTAAAATAACCTGGGAGCTCAGAAAATTCCACCATGTGCTATTACAGATTATTATCAAGGTTATAGAATTATAGAATCCCAGAGTGGTTTGTGTTGGAAGAGACCTTAAAGCTCATCAAATCCCAACCCCTGCCATGGGTAGGGACACCTTCCACTAGAGCAGCTTGCTCCAAGCACTGTCCACCCTGGCCTTGAAACTTGCATAATTCTTGGCCTGGTTACTGCTCAGACTCTTACTTCGTTTGGAGCCTGTGCCAATCTACCACTGGTTTGGTTAAGGGCTGGATCTATCAGAGATGTGACCATGACCCTCCTTGCTGGTGGAGGTCCATGCCTGGAGCCCTGAGGATCTGCCCACGGGGGCTGGAGAAAGCAGTTGTGAGCCTGCAGGAAGCAATCTGTTAAAGCCTGCAAGATGACAGAGACATTTTGGCAATCTGCTTTACAAGGTCTCCATGGGGAAGCAGAAATGGAGGTGTGCAGCGATTGGATTCTGTAAGGGCTGTTACCCATATGCAACTTCAGCAAATTCAGTGCGGTGCATGTTGTGGTATAATAAACTGCAGAATAGGGAACAGCAGGAAAACAACCACAGTTGTGTTTAATGGAGATGTCCATAACACTAAACCTTTCCTAACAGAATTTTAGTGCCATTTCTAAGTTGCCTTCTCATGGTTTGTTTTGTTTAATATAGGTAAAGAATGAAGTGTCTGAGCGCAGACATAAAAGCTTCCAATGTTCTCTGAAGCTCATTCAGACTACTCAAACATCTTGAATATAGAACTTTTGCTAAAGACAGGAGGAGGGAGGAGAACATAGATATATGTTTGGTGTGAAAGTGTCACCTGAGCACACAAAGCACTGATGTATGGAGTTCTTGGGAAAGCAGTGCCTGAGCAGTAGAGCTGTGCACCTCTTTTCTTGCTAAGATCTTATTGATTTTTGTGTCTTGGTTAGGAAAATAAACTGGGAAGAGACTGATCCTTTTCCTCTATAGACTGAGATAAAACTATCACAGCTGACTCCATCTCTGGTTCACAGCCTTCCTGTGGTACATGAACCTGGGGCAGGGCTGCTGGGGGCAAGAAAAGACTGCGCTCCATCAGCGCAGGAAGCATCAAGGGGAGATGCCAAGCTCATCATTTGAGTCAGTTCTTCAGTCCTTCTGCTTGGAGCTCATCCTGAGAGGCCCTCTGAGCAGAGGATTTCAAGTGGGTGCATGCTTACCTGTGCTGTTCGATGGCTGGGAGATGGGCAGCAGGAGCAATGTGCTACCATTGGCTTGGCGTGAAGCAAAAGAGCAGATCATAATACTGGTTTAGCAGCCTAGAAGCTGCATGTAGTTTTCCTTTAGAAGGTGAACTCAGAGGAGGATTGTGCCAGATGCTTAGCTGACAGCAGGACATCTGTGCTGCTACAAGCAGAGAATGCTGCTCCTGCACTGTACGGTGAAACAAAGCCATTTCACTGGGAAGCTGACTTTCATGTATCATTCCCACCACCACACAGTTCTGCACTGTTGCAGACATCATTGGAGTAATGTTATGCTCCTCAGCTGACACAGATTAACAAATCTATTATCCTCATCTCACGTTCGTAACACACCGTTCCGACATTTGACACGTCCCCATCACACCGCGGGTGGTTTCAGAGGAACAGGGACTCTGCCACAGAAGAGAAGTGGTGATAGTCAATGTAGAGTAACACCATAATGCGAGTCCCCTTTAGCCATTAAACTGTTACAGTTGCATGCAGCAATAGTGATGATAAGCAGTAGAGGTGAAGTACTGGTTAAAGGAATGAGAAGTACTTAGTACAAGAGTCCAGACTTTGTTACGGCACTGTTTGGTGTGACACTGAAATGTGTAATGTTTGGTGGTTTATGTGAGGAGTCAAGAAGCTGGGTCTGCGGATGGCTTCATGTCAAGGTAACGCAGGGTCATTGAAGCAGAATATGGATGAGTTCAGCTCCTCAGGGTATAAGGTTCTCATTGTGCTTGCGGCCGTTTTGGTGAGCTCAGCATCTAAATAACAACTTTACCACTTCCAGAAACGATGCTAAACTGAGAGTCCAGCAGAACCTGTGCACAGCATAGAGAGGGGCTCTGAGGAGCACAGTGTGTGTAAGGTATGATCTCAAAGCTGTACCTATGCAGGCAGATACCTCTGTCCATGCTGTTTCCTAAGGGATCAGGCACAGAAGCGCCTGCAAGACCAAACCCACGGGAAAGATGGCACTTCTCATCATGGGATTGGATAATAATGAACCAAATTCTCTTCATGTGTGTTTGAATTTAATGTTTCTATTCTGTTACCTTTCACAGATTAGTCTGTTTCCCCCACTCAGTTCAGTACAAACCCATTCAAGTCCACAAGGCAATAAAGAGCTACTTGGGGCTCCAGCTGTCTGATCAGTATTTGACAGGATTAAAAGCATTCAAAACCTTTGAAATCAGTGGGCACTTTCTACAGGCTTTGGTGGATTTTAGGGTATGACCTTCCTTTGTTACCTAGAGGGAAACCAGAAAGGAGAGGGCTCTTCTCAGTTCTCTTCAGCTCTCTGCAGGGGCATGTGCCATCAGTGGGACATGCTGGAGGTTGTCATCCCCAGGGCAGCACAATGTCCTTGTTGAATGGCTTATGAAGAGCAGTTGACCAAACAAGACTAAACACATGTTACTTACCTTGACTGCAGCTTGCAAATGAATTCAGTAAGATGTGTTTCACTGTGAGGGTGGTGAGGCCCTGGTGCAGAGCTGTGGCTGCCCCATCCCTGGCAGCGTTCAAGGCCAGGTTGGATGGGACTTGAAGCAACCTGGTCTAGTGAAAGGTGTTCCTGCCCATGGCAGGGGGTTGGAACTGGAGGAGCTTTGAGGTCCCTTCCAGCCCAAACCATCCTGTTATTCCATAATTCTGTTGAAAATGATTTCATTATTACACTGTAATAATTCTGAGTGCAGTTTTCCTTTGATTATATCTGAATTCTGCACTGAAATATGGAGTTGGGTGCAGGCTGGCAGCTGTGTGCATTAATACTTTCCTAAGAATATCTCACACCTGACAGTTGCGCTGCTATATACAGGATTTGCATAATAATGAATGTATTCCTCAGGAGGTTGCCACAGATCAGAGCAGATGAACGTTAACTAGATCTGGAAATACGGCAAGATGAACCTTCTCCATGCACAGACTCATTTTAACCTCCAGAAAGAAAAACACAGTGCACAATGGACTCGCTTTGCTGTTGGAATGCAAAATCAAAAGGCTTTATTTATTAAAAGCAGGGAAATAATCCAGTGATGAGGGAAGGAGCCACCACTTTGTTGTATGTCTGTGGTGGAACGGGAAGTACATATGCCTGGAGAGGAGAGACATATGTTGTGCTGCAGGATTAACCTTTGGGAAGTTTCCAGCAGCTTCCACATCTTGAGAGCTGGTTTTCCAGCTATTAATGCGTTTCCTTATTGGTACTAATTTCATCTCAGCATAAGTCACAGTGTCAAAATCAGACTGTGAAAGGCAATTTCCCTTCTAGCTTAGAAACCAATGTTACCACCCCGCAAGAAATAAAGGCACCACAAATAGAGCCTGGGTACACGAAGAAAATGCATATTTGTTTGAATTTTTTAATGCAAAAACTGTGAAACTGAGAAGCTATAACGGGTCTAAATGCAGCAAAAGGGCAAAATGAAAAAGATCCCTGTTTATCTGATGTGCTTTTTAATAGCTGAAAAAATCAGTTGGCACCACAAGGGATGGATGAAGTGTTACATGCCTCTGGCCCTGGAACGAAATGTTAATAAACTAATTCCTTTTTCCAGCCCGTCCCTCCTTGTTTCTTGTTACTTGATGACTCTGTTCCTCCTCAGCTCTGGTTTTTCACATCCCATGCCCAGCTCTCTACGTTTCCTTTTGATGTGGTGCTCCAGAAGCCTTCTGTAGATGTCAGGTTCTTGAAAGAGAAGGAAATTTTGCTTTCTGCAAGACATGCTCTGTTTGCAAAGGGACTTTTGCTGAAGTGTTGAAAAACTCAAGTGACTGCTTCATCTCTTGAAGCCTCTAAAAAGTACTATTTATCTATAGATAAAAAAGAACTTCTAGGGCCTTTCGTTGACTTTGTGATTGCTCTTTTCCCTGCTCATTAAGGTGATGTTCTGTGGTATTGAAACTTCTGACTCATATATTGTTATCAGGAAGATATGATACAACATATACATAGGGAAGCTCTGCCTTCATACACCTCCAAATTCATGCACTGATATCCGTGGGGATTTTCCAAAGTGTGATAAATGACTCACTCTTCAGTGGTTTTAATTTTATTGAATAGAGATAAGCAAACAGCGCTGGGTGCACGGGGAGTCTCCTCTCCACCAACACGCACCCCTCTTAACACATGCTCTCGGTTTATATTAAGTTCCAAAAGTCCCTCCCACATGCACACTGTCTCGGGATGAAGTCAAAGAGTCTTCCTCAGTAACCTCACAGACTTTTAGGGTTAAACTTTTCACCCTCTTCTCTTGCCTTGATGGTGCTCCCCCTTTTTAATTGTTCTTCACCAGTCTTTAGCTTGTCTGTTGCGCCTCATCATCGATCTTTACCATGTCTGTTGCGCCTCATCATCGGTCTTTAGCTTGTCTACTGTGTCTCACAGATAAGAGAACAAAAAGGAACATTTGCAGTTCATTCCCCCAAGGTCCACAGGACCTGCC
Source organism: Forpus xanthops (assembly GCA_032466535.1). NCBI lineage: Eukaryota > Metazoa > Chordata > Aves > Psittaciformes > Psittacidae > Forpus > Forpus xanthops. The sequence continues at coordinate 4,396 of JASSUY010008217.1, read as the reverse complement.
CCCAGGAAGCCCCTGGCCAAATACAGCAATGGTCAAAAAGATACACACAGCAACGCTTTAACAAAGCAAAAAAAATACATAGTTTTGGTCATACAAGGAATAGATCACTTAATTCTGTATTAGTCTTTTTATTGACACGGATCACATTTACACATCTCACAGGCAGGGACACCTTCCATTACAGCAGCTTGCTCCAAGCCCCATCCAACCTGGCCTTTAAGGTGCCTTCCAACCCAAGCCACTCTGTGATTCTACGATTCTGTCTTCTCCATGGCTGTCATCTGTAAACTACTCCAAACTCCTTTACAGGAGCCAAGACCAGCAGTGATCCCAAAGGTGAATCACCTCTCTTTAACCACAACAAAAGAGCTGTGAGGCTTCTTTGTACTGATCTCACTGCTGACAACTGACACTTGCATTTAAATCCCAGTACAGACTCATACCAGTGATTTACTCTTTACCTGCAAATAGGATTCAGGATGGACTCCTTGTAAAGCCTGAGACCACATGACACTGCTAAGTGCAAAACCTTCACTGCAAAGCTGTTTAAGCACTTCGCACCACAGTGCAACCTCCACTTTACCACAGTGTAATGAGGTGAAAACAATTAGGTAGGTTGTAAGATGGGTAAGGCATTTGTGTGTATGAGAACACCCAGTCCAAACAGCCAGAACAGTGTCAAATTCAAAAAAGCAACAGCAGATCAGAAGCTCAGAAAACAGAGCAGGTTCTGATGCAGAGAATCATCAAGATGTTTGCCCCAGGACTGGTTTTCTGGACCTTGCTCATTACAAGCTTCATTTGAGACCTCCTCAAATATTGTTCCTAACCTATGCACTGTTCACTGATGCTGTGAAGAGCTCAGGGAAGTTGTTCCATCACTGATTCATTAGTAACAAGTAGGTTTTGTTTATTTTAATCAAGTTTGATAATGTTTCCACAGTCCTCAAAAAGCAGGCTGCTCTACTTTGATCTACCACAGCTTTTGGAATCAAAGGGAATGAAGTTTTTGAGCTGTCCTTTAATGGCACAATGCCTCTAAGTTTAAAAAACTGATTTTTGCATCTGTTAAATTACAAGTGGAGCAAGAAGATGCTTCCATTGGCTAAAAGAGCAGAAAATAAGAGACCCAAACCCAGTAATTCTCTGAAGTAACTCTAAACAAATTATTTTCTACAGTCAACCAAGATACTTCCAAAAACCCAACTAATACCTACAAAAGAAGGTAATAACAAAAAGGTTACAACAGCTCCCAACACTTCTCTTCCTGTATCAATCCATATTCCACATTTTGGAGGAAAACCTATGGGCCAAAGTTGAAAAAACAACAGGACACATCACACTTTCTCTGCAGAAATGGAAAGGCCAAAGTCTTCTTTCTATAGTGTATTAATACAGAATCACAGAATCCCAGACTGGTTTATGTTGGAAGAGTTCCAAACCCCTGCCAAAGGCAGGGACACATTCCACTACAACAGCTTGCTCCAAGCCCGTGTTCAACCTGGCCTTGAACACTGCCAGGGATGGGGCAGCCACAGCTTCTCTGGGCACTCTGTGCCAGCACCTCAGCACTCTCCCAGGGAAGAACTTCTGCCTAAGATCTAACCTGAGAATACATACATACATTTGCTTGACGCAGACTCTAACCATGCCTTTATTTGCCAAAACAGTAAGACATTCTCCAATAAAAATATCCAGAAAATAACTACTGAATAACTACTCCATTGATAACCCACCCTCATAACTGTGTAATCTCTCCTTAACAAACAGCACAAGTCCCTTGGTTTGTAAGCTGATATCTCCAAACCAGTCCAAGTAAAACAACAGGTACAGTGTGATAAACGATCCCATGATTTTGAAGCCATTGGCCTAATTCTCCTTTTGTAACTTTAAAATTGAGATGCATTTTGAAAACAATTAAACCTTAAAATTCACACTTACTCTCTGACACAAATTTTACTAATAGCCTGATGTAAGAAACAGTTTCTGAAGCAAGAAATCTGATGGAATTGTGTTAATCTAAAATGCTGGTAACAGCAGGTGACTTGTGGTAATTCCATTAGTCTGGAAAAATCAGAAAGTCTACTGAAAAGCACAATTTTAGTAGCAAAAGAGGCGTAGGCCTATCCTTAAAAATTCAACACACTCTTTGTCTTAAGTTTTAACTTTCAAGAGAGAAATACTTCCTTTAACTCCTTCCCTCCTGGGTACAGAACAAGTTCCCTTCCTTACTCCTTACCCACCTTCAATAAAGTGAATGTTTAGAACTACTTTTTAAACTTTGTGTTTCAAATTCATTTGATAATTAAACATAAGAGGTACGCTAAGTCAGACAGTTTATATTTTTAAAGTTCTACTACCATCCAAACCTAAGATCATTAAAATGAAACAAAACCCCCACTATGACCTGGGGAATGTGCAAGTGCAGGTTCTGTAAGTGCAGGTTCGTTTTCTTCCCTGGTTTCTTAAGAGTACCAAAAGCTAAAGCCAAATGTTTTCAAATGAAGCAAAGGAAGAGTTAACAATTCTATCAACTTGCCTTAGGAACAGAAACATGCATAAAATAATCAAATCCATACAAGAGAAAACTGACTTATGCCCTGTGGGCAAAGGGAACGAGAATTACTGAGGGTTTTGTTGAAAGTAACAGGCTGCTGAAGCCATTTTCATTTTGATACATGTTTATCCATGTGAGAAAGGGGGAGTTTCCTCTGGAATGTCCTTACACAACAATCCAGGAAAGGAAAACTTGAAGTGATGTGCGAATCTTGAAGGATCTAGTTACTTCTTCCCATAATCAGCACTTATGAATGTTTCCTTCTGCTGTCTTTAAGAAAGAGATGGTGATTATTCCATCATCCTTTTTTAAAACATTTAATCAATCAGTTTCTTCTCCTTTTATATACTTAAAATTAACTTGCTAATGCTGTAGTTGAATGGCATGGAAATGTTTTTAACACATTTTATTGTGCCTTCCAAGGCCTAGTAAAATATAAACTCAGCTAAGGGATTAAAAACTGTAATAATGCAGTTACTACCCCTTTGATTTCACAAGAGAAACAAGCACAGCTCATAACCAAACCTGTCTTTCTGCAGCAAAGCACCTGAGCACCCATTAATCTTTAATTACAATAGCAGTTTTTGTGACACTTTTTCAGGAAAGTAAAAGTTGTGCACAGAATTTCCCCCTAAAGATCAGAGCCCAGGACTCCCAACAATAGTCCAGGAGCTGCTGCTCGGAGGCTACAGAGAATCAGTGAGAAACCAGTGGATAAAGAGCTCTGCTACCCATTATTAGAGCACAAAACCAGAGTAATGAGAAACCAGCCCTGAGCCATGAGAGATGAACAAACTTTGTGTTTTTTTCTCAGTAAGCAACCTAATAAACACTGGTCCACGGTGTTCCATCTGTGGCAGTGTTCAAGGCCAGGTCAGACACAGGGGCTTGGAGCAAGCTGCTCTAGTGGAAGGTGTCCCTGCCTGTGGCAGGGTGGGAACTGAATGAGCTTTAAGGGTCCTTCCAACGCAAACCACTCTTGGATACCATGGTTCTATTGATTCAAATGCTGCTGGTTTTATTGGAAACATTGTATAGCAACTTTGGTTTGATGACACCTCAGGGCTTTAGAAGAAAAACAACCTCTTAAGTTGCAGAAAGTCCCGTTTTCGTGGTTTTCCTGCCTCTCTGCCCATTCAGTCCCCACATCCCCTGCATCAGACACTGGTGCAAGTTACAGCAGCTCCATTCCCTCTCTCTAGTTTAAGCCTTCCCAACCTGTCCCTTAGCAAACAGGCCCTTGAAGCACAACCTCCCAACGCCACTCCCGAACCGCCTCTTCAACCAGGGCTCCGTTTCACGCTGTCCCCTCTCCCGGTGCAGGGCTCAGCGGCAGCACAGGGCCCGCTCCTCTCGACACACACCAGCTCCTCGCAAACCTCGGCCCGAAGCAACGGCGGAGCGCTGTTTCGGGGCGGACCGGGACAACCCCCGGACGCCGCAGTCCCTCACAAGGAAACCCACGGCACAACCAGCTGGCGGCCAAGCCAGACACCACTCATCCCCCACCACCATATCCAGGCCAGACCCGGCGCGGAGAGCGGGCGCTCACGAGCGGCAGGACCCTGCGAGCCTCACACCGTCCCTCCCAGCCCCAGCAGCCCGAGCACCGGGGCCTCACCGGTCCTTCTGCTGCAGCAGCTGCTGGAGCTGTACAGCGCCGTGCCCGGCCGCAAGTTCATCGTGGTGAAGAGCTACGCGCCGCAGGGCGAGGGCGAGATCCAGCTGAACCGGGGCGAAGCCGTCAAGGGTGAGTACGGGCGGCGGGGACCGGGAGCGGGGAGGGCGGCACCCGGGGATCCCCCGCGCTCGTCCCGTGCGGGGCGGCGGGACCCGGCC
>JASSUY010008215.1:0-26429 GCA_032466535.1 Forpus xanthops | reverse complement strand
TATCTGAAGGGGGCCTATAGGGATGCTGGGGAGGGACTCTTCGTTAGGGACTGTAGTGATAGGACAAGGGGTAACGGCTCCAAACGTAAACAGGGGAAGTTTAGATTGGATCTGAGGAAGAAATTCTTTCCTGTGCGGGTGGTGAGGCTCTGGAATGGGCTGCCCTGTGAAGTTGTGAATGCTCCATCGCTGGCGGTGTTCAAGGCCAGGCTGGACATAGCCTTGGGTGGCATGGTTTAGTTGGAGGTGTCCCTGCCCATGGCAGGGGAGTTAGAACTGGATGATCTTAAGGTCCTTTCCAACTGTAACTCTTCTATGATTCTCTCAGTATTTCAAAAATATCTTTTTACCTTCCTGAGACTACATAGTGGAGCTGTTCCACTAATTCTTCTCTGGAGAAAACAGCACTATCAGCAGTGCTAGTACATGCACACTATGAAGCAGAAAACTAGGTAAAATGACTACATTTACCTTACATACTTTCTATGCTGCAGCTACTAATACCCAGCATATAAAAAAACCTCCTTACATTATTTATGCACTCAGTAGAACTGACGACACAGGAGGAGCCTGCTGTGATGCCACTCTGCTTTAGGCCTGTGTACGTAGCAAGTTACTACGATTGAGCAGGAGAGAAATGAAGGCGCTGTCCTTGGCAGCTGGGTGTTACACTGGACTATTCCTCTTCTAACTGGTGAAAAAGCACTGCCTGTCCACACACTGAACCACTCAGTGCATTGCCGGGGAGGGCACAGTCCACGCAACTAACTATATTCTCTAAGAGTCATGGCAGGCTGTCATTCTTCATGGCACCCTCCACTAAGGGCAATCTTCAGCTCCTAAGTTGGACATTTCCTCTGTGCCCTCTCATGCAAACTGCTGTCCCTTGCCCTGTAGCTCCTGTGCTTACACAGCTGCATCTATACATCCTGATCTTGTAGATCTGGCATGGAAGCAACCAAAGGCCACTTTTGCAGAGCAGCTCCTAGTCTCCCCTGTACTGTGCTTAGGCTGAAGGGCAGGCACAAAACTGGGGCAGCACAGGGGTTTATGCAGTCTCCTACAAAGGCAGTTAGAAGCTATAAACACCAGAGTGCCTGACCTCTTCCTTCTCTTTTACTCTGTGAAGTGACTTGCCAGTGAACAGCCCTGTGCTGTGGCCCTCACCTCTCCGTGTTGTGAGGGTCAGTGTACCTCAGGTAGTACCAAGCTGAATCCACAAATGTATCCATGGTATCGACTTCTCGCCGTGCTGCTGCCTTACACCTGAGCAAGAGAGAAGGAGAAAAGCTGTATTTAGATAAGTGACAAGCTTGGGGAAAAAAACCCAAACAACTGTGCACTGAGTGGTCATGAAGACACCTCATTTGAAAAGTGATCTGAACAGTCCGAAAAGTCACAATCTCAGAAAAAGTCCAACACCAGCAACAGAGCCTCCTTCCCTCTCCCTCCCAAATCGAACAAAATGCAACCAAAAAGAAGCTTAAACAACTATTATAGAATGGCTCTGGTTGGAACGGACCTTAAAGTTCATCCAGTTCCAACCCTCTGCCACTAGCAGGGACACCTCACACCAGACCAGGCTGCTCCAAGCCTCGTCCAACCTGGCCTTGAACACTACCAGGGATGGGGCAGCCACAGCTTCTCTGGGCACCCTGTGCCAGTGCCTCAGCACCCTCGCAGGGCAGAACTTCTGCCTAAGAGCTCATCTCAATCACCCCTCTGTCAATTTAAAGTCATTCCCCCTTGTCCTGTCACTACATGTCCTTGTCAAAAGTCTTTGTGAGAAGGTACAGCAACAACTCCTCTACAGCAGCTATCTGCACATAACTGTCCTGTTCCAGAAGACTTAGCAAAAATAAGTAAACAGAGCACAATCAGCTGTACACTATCCAAAAGGATATTCCTTAGACTTGCATCCAGCTGGAAGGCAGGCTTTAATATTAAAAAGCAGCAGCATTGCATTGCACTGCTGATGAAAAACTTCTCTGGGACGAAAACTTCTACCAGCTTTTTCTGCAGCATCTGTATGCAAACTCCAGTGTACAGAGTATCTAATTAGGTTGTTTTATTTCTTAACCAGCTGGACTACAAACAAAGATTACAGCACTGATAAGATGCATACATTTCCTATCTACTCCAATCTGAATTACATACTGTCATCTATACAGTGAATGTGATTCTTCATGATAAAGAAACATATAGCATAGGAAACTCTTTATTGTTGGACTATTGCTAAGAAAATCAACATGATGCTAGTTTCTTTAACAAAAGGAAGGTTTATATGAACTCTGCTGGTGAAAGATAATGAAAATTACTGTAGTAAATGAAATGAGAAATCCTGTTCGGAAGTAGGAGGCAGGGGAGAAAATTCTGTTTTCCCTGTTTTCTTAAAATCAGTGAGATTTGCTTCAGCTTGCTTATGAAGAAATAGCAGTGGGTGTCTGTTGTAAAAAGGACCCTTTGCTGGGTCAGATTAAAGATCATTTGGAGTAGCAACCTGTCTCAGAGTGGTGAGTACAAGAAACAGGCAGGTACAAAGTGATCTCTCCCAGTCTGCATTCCATGCAGCACTGGCTTACCTTGGGCAGGAGCAATTCACCCATTCTGGAGCTGTTTCTAAAGGTGAGGCTCCCTTTCCTGTGAAGGTGGTGACATTGGGCAACACCACAGGTAAGTCTTCATAAGGTACAGGGACAGTACCACATGTCTGGCAGTGAATGATAGGAATAGGTGTTCCCCAGTACCGCTGTCGAGATATTAACCAGTCTCTTAATTTGTCACTAGTTAGGTCTCCACCTATTCTTTTCTTTTTGGCCTGCTGGGTAATAGCTTTTAGAGCCTCCTGCCGAGTCATGCCTGTGATCTGATGAAAAACACAGAGAAGCAGTGCCACTGAATATGAAAGAACAAAGCCACAAATGCAATTTCTGAGTGAAACTTTACAAGCATCATCTAATTTCCCCCTTCCAATGACAATCTCTAAGAGATTCTTCACATACCAGCTATTCATTTAAATCAGTTTGCTCAGAAGATAATGTTTTTGATGGTCTGAACAGAACAAGGCTGAGAGTCCTGTAGACCCCTTCAGCCCTTATTGGCAGATACTTGCATTTACTGCTGATACTTGTAATCAACTGCTCTGTGCTGAAACTTCCAGAGTATCACCAACACAGGTGGAGACTGAGGAAATGCAAATGTTAAAACAGCTTCCTTTCTCCTGTATTTATTTTAGGTTTTTCTGTTCTTGCTTTTGCATACAACTTAACTCCTTGGACCTCACCTGTCATGTAAGAGAATATGAGCCTTGTGTATGCTATCAAATGCATTTTTTCAAGAGCAATAACACCATATGTATCTTGTTTAAAAGTAAGACTTCTGTCACTTAAGGCAGATATGTTAGCATAAAGGCCTATATCACTTCTCAGTGAATGTATGGAAACAGGGCTAATATGTTAACTTAAAAATCTATTGAGACTATGAAATAAGAATCAACTTGTAACATGGGTTTAATCATTCAGCTTCCATTATGAAACTCAGTCCAGTACTGTACCTTCCTCTCTTGTACAAAAGGAAAGAGCTCATTTTATTGCTACAAAAGAGCCAGCATATTTCATCATTAAATTATTCCTAGAAATTTGGTAGCATAACCCTGGCTTGATTCTCAAACAAAAAAAAATTCCTTTACTCATACAAAGTATTTGGCACTCTTGAGAAAACAGATTCAGTTTGCATCAAGTTGGAAAGAACTCCATACTTGTATACCCACCTCTGCAGAATTCATGACTTTCTCCAAACCATCTGGCAATGTCTCAATAACTTCAGTAAAAGAAATGCCCAGATTCTTAGCAACTGCAGCATCTTCTGCACTAGTACTAGGAATTCCTAGGAGAGTGGAAAAGCTAAGTCACTTCTGGGATTGACTAACATGGATATCAATCATCAGTTTGATGACAGAACATTTGATTTCAATGACACTCTATAATGCCTTTTGTTTGCCCAAGGGATTTTAAAAATCTAAGAACAATAAAAATGTTTTCATGTTCTTTAAACACTGAAATTAAAGGAATAATTACAAACACATTTTCTCAGTTTCTCTGTAATCCAAATATTCATTAAGGTCCTACACCTCAGAAAAGGCTGAAAATTGGATGGTTCCAAAAAAGCCTAAGAATAAAGCCACAAAATCTGGAGAAATAATAAAATTTCAATACAGTTACATTACATAAACATTACGTATTTAACTAATACAAATTTGAATTCTATTTGCTACTACAAGAAACATACCAGCTGAAACAGTCCTTGTTTCAACAGGAAATTTAACTTCTAATATCTTAGCTTATTAAGATGTACCACAACACAACAGTCTCTAACATTGCTATCCCTTTAACCTATTATGAAAGACAGGATTTGTTTATAAACTTAGGAAAACAACTCAAATATGGCTAATTTTCTATCCAGAAACTAACAACTGAAAGCATTTCTTATTGCTGCCCGAGTCAGTAACATAAAGACAGTCCTTAAGGGCCCTGATGCTATCTTTCCCTTTGTATTTTGTTATTTGGGACTGTCATACATAGTTCTACTTTAGAGGACTATCTTTCAGGGTGAGTTAAGAACTCCCTTACCTTTATTATCAAGTGTAACCTAAAAGAACATTGAGACACTAACAGATGGTTATTTTTCCACAGAGATAAATCCTTCTGCATATCTTTTCCTTTTAGAGAAATACTTTGAACCATCTCCCACAGTTCTGCCATCTTTAAAAGGCAGATACTTATTCCGACAAGCTTCCTTCTTCATTAATGAAGAACAGGAATGAAGAACAGAGTTACAAAGTCCAGAAGAGAGCTGCAGTGTCCAAAAGATTTACAGTACCCTGCGCTCCAACACAGCAACTGAAAACTATACTACTCCACTTAGAGATTGTCACATACCTATTTTAGTATCAAGGTAATTCTCAAAATTGGGTTTTGCTGAGATGACCACTGGAATCTCTTGATGGGTGAGCAAATTTACAGCTGTCACTGAAGTGAGTGAGTCTGAAAGCAAATTGAATGATCGTGGTAAGTAAAATACAACAGATGATATGCTGAGAACATGATGTACTATTAGAGCTCAGTTTATCTTAAATATGCATAAAACTTAAATTACTTGTTTCAAAAAGAAAGAAAATTAAAAACCTAATCACATTTCTAAAAAACCTATGATTATAACAAATACCTGAATAAAACAGTAAGATCCTGATTATAATAAAAAAACATTGAGCCCTTGACCCAAATGCAGGCCTGCTGCGAAGCTGTATGAACTTGCTCTAGTAAGCCCTGAGTTATATACTAAAATGCACTATTACAAAATTATGCAAAAAATAAATCCAGTTACTCAGATGAAACTGAAGGGGAGCATCCATCTTCTTATGAAAGAACTATAAAGCATAAGAAATATTGACCAGGGTAATAAAGCCCAACTAAATAACCTATTAATTTCCTAACAGAATATTCTTATTAGAGATGAGAATGTGTCTACAAGGAAGGGGAGAAACAAGAGGAGAGAATCAAGGGTGAGAACTGTAGTAAACTGGAATTGATTTACAATGCATAGGTAGGTGGCTCAGCAAGAAAATCAAATCTGAATACTCCAAGTCTTGAGGATTCAACCCACAGATTTCGCTTAGTTTCTGACTTTTCCAGTGCCTTTCAGTTGATGATAATTAAAATAATCACCATACAGACTGCTAAGAGCTTCCTTTCACCTATCTTCATAGCCGAGCTAAGGAACACCTTAGGCTTTGTAAGGAACAGGGCTACTGTATCCCATCACCCTTCTTAACTTAAATGATGTATTCATTTCTGATTATTACTTTTTCAAATTTCAGGTGTCTGGGATAGCCATATTCTAGAGAAAATCTCTCATGTTCAAATCAATGCACAGAACTTCTCCCCTTTGCTTAATGAAGGACAAAAGGAATCACTTCACTCTTTATAAAGCCTCCTGAACAGGAAGCTGAGTGGGCAGGACAGTCAGCTCATAAAAAGAACTTCTCTCTTCCACCTAGAGTAATTTTGTGTTATGCTGGAACTCAAAATAACTCCAGTCAATAAAGGTACTCCTTCTGCTCGTTTCCTCACATCATTATTATAATAGCTGCAAAGAAATGACATTACAGTTATACATGTAAAAGCATGTATGCATAGTATTATAATGAGATAAACATTTGACCCTTATGTTGCTCATTATTGCAGATGCCTCATGCTGTCAAAGCTAGACTTACCAGACTACAAAATTTCCATGCATTTTTCTAGGCTGAAAACCTGAATGTTTGAAAACTGGTTGCTTATCTCTCTCTATATATAATAACAGCCTAAAAGAGAGAGCTGCACTCTAACAGTAAAGGTATTAGAACTTCAAGTTACTTCCCCATACAACAGCTTTTTTTTCCTCTCCTAGAAGACATGTAGTCATGAAAACATACCCTCCTAATCACTGAAATGAGAACACAGTGAAGAAGGGGACTTACAAGACTACCCTGTTGAAAAGAAAAAAATATAATGAATTACATTAAAATTTTAATGCTACTGGTGACTTTTTGTCCCAAATTTTGGTTAATATGAAAATATGATCTATCCAAAGCCATCCCAAATTTCTTTTTTACTTAATTGCCAGTGTTCCCCCTTTATATGTCCCATGGCTGAAATGCAAATCTTAAAGTCCACGCAGAAATTCTCCTCCTTGTGTTCTCTTCTTGGGAAAATGCCACTCTGTGCCTCGGAAATGCTCAAGAAATAGTAACAAAAATCCCTAAATTTCAACTGAAGAAATCATAAGTGCATTTACAAGTAGAAGGAGCACACAACAGCAGCAGTTACTAGAATTGTGGCTCTTTTTCAAGGACTTCTGACTGTCACTATTCTGAATAAGAATTTCTTAATTTAGCTCAACCAAAAGGTGAAGTTTATTGATAACAGACACAAAAAAGCTTTTCCAAGTGTTTCCGTGCAAAAACAATACATAAAAAATATACTACCGTCCTTCCTAAAACCAAGTTCTGCACTTGTGTGGTTTGGCTACAGCACAAGACCCAACAAAGATACAGGCATGTGTATAGATACATGTTTCTGTGGTTAGCGCTTTGATTTGGCTGAACTCTAAGAACTGCAAATTTGTCCCTTTATTTCTTAACAAGAATTCTTCTACCTCTGCTCAGCTGTGAGACAAATGCTCTTCGTACTCAACACATTCAGGCTCCATTTCTTTCTGCTAGCAAGCAAACTTTAAGGATGCAGAAATGAATAAAGCAGATTCTGTACAACCATCACAATTTCCCACAAGACTCCTGCTTCACTGTTGTTGACATGCAGAATTGGTGGTAGGAGCTTTCAGGAAACCAGCTGAAGAATTACCACTTATTTGTATCCTCTGCACAAGCCATGATCTGCCGTACGGATACTCCGAGTTTACTCCATTAGTCTTGCATTAACCAAGGATTTGCACAGCAGAGTATTATTTTGCTACCTATCAAACAACCACTTTGCTATGTATAAGTGATCTACTGTCCTCTTATATTCCCTATGACACAATGAGATCATGAGCAGTGCAAGAGTTGGTTCTGCTGTCTGTGCAAGTGAATAATTACCATATGGCTGGGAGATTCTTCAGTGTGCTGACACAGAGCTTGACTACTCACTTCTGGTACATGAGGAAACAAGAATTCCACTGCTTTTATATACTATGAAGTGTTCGAGCCATTATAAAAGAATGAATTCTAACATAGCTGCTCTTGCCACACCTGTAGCCAGGACAGGCTGTGATCCAGTTTGACATATACAAAGAATCAACAGACCTGTTGCTTCTCAACAGGACCAACTCCAGCTCAGACTGACACACACTGTCTGGAGATCATTCTCTAAAATTGCTGTTCTACAACAAAACACAGTATGAGAAAAATATCACCTTTCCCTGGGATGAACTCCCTCTGAAAGACTTCCTTGAGACTGCTATTCCCATGCAACAGTCTGTGAGTTGGTAAGATATATAAATGAGAAGCTCCATAAATAGCTTCAGGTGTATAGGTGTAAGCTGCTAGCTTCTCTCCTGTGACTTTGCCATCAACCTGAAAAAGAGCAGAAAATTTCCCATTAGAAGTGCAGTGGTTTTAGATTCTTCTCCTTTTTTATGCATTTAACAAATCTACATCACTCTAAAGAGACAGTTCTCAGTATCAAAGCCAGATGCATTCCCACTATAGGGAGTTTCCAGGATCAAACTTTGAGAAAGTTCCTTTGCAGCCTTGCCTCAATTTATCCAAATACATCTATATTTTTTTCTTTCTAAAATCATACACAATATTACATTGTGCTACTGAGCTAGATTCAGCCCTTAGTTAAGTAACCTGAAATCCTATTTACTTGCAATATGCATGCCTTGCTTCCAAGAAACCGAAATTATGTCACCTCTGAAATCTAAAGAGAGCTTCAGACGTTCTCAGTTACCAGGCTTTCCAGTACACTTCTCTGATGAAGTCAAGGCTGTGACTTACATAAAGAATAAAACAATAAAAGGTGGCACAACATTAAAACAACTGGACATAAAATATAAGCAATAAACTTACAACACTGATTAAGAATTACCTCCTGGCAAATTACTATCAACAGGCTTTATATTTTACGTCAATTAACTGTGGAGCTTATCATGGTCTTAAGAGGTTTTTCTACAACACATTTATACACTTGTTTAGAAACAATTGTTAAATCAATTTAAATACAAAAATGCACCTAGCAGTGTGCAATTCAGAGGTATTAAGAACGTTTAAGATGTCTCAATTTGAAGTTCCCCGAAATTCACTATTTTAAAATAAGGAGTCACTTCTAAAATGGTAGAGTAAAATAAGCACAATAAAGCTTTAAAGCACAAGGGTTGAAATTCGATCAGGGTCTCTGAAATCTGTTATCATATTCAACAGTCTTTTTCATCTCTGGACAAAAATGGGGAAATCTCCTTCTGCAGATAATGATATCTTTTTTAAGGTTTTTTTTTCCTTCCTCTCCTTTCTTTCTACCTAGACTTCTCTGTAGGTCCATCACTACCTAACTGTTCTTCATTATTTTAATTATGTAGTAACTGAAATAATTATGTAGTAAATGAAATAAATGACAAATGTAAGTCAAGTGACTTGCCTGAGGTCAGCCTGGATCTGACACAGAAGGTGCTGTGCAGAGGAGCAAAAGCCCAACTAGAACCCAGCTGACTTGTGCGATGCCATTTGATACTGCTTTTGGCACTGCTCCCCTAAATGCCCTGGCTTTTTATTATTAGTTGGCAGAAATACACACAGCCAGTTTGCATCTGATGTGGCACCGGAACACAAAACCCTCCTGAAGGAGGACAGCAGAGAGTATCTCTTAAACCCGTATCTGGTGTTCTTCAGGAATCTGTGCTGGTCTGAGCATGAACCTAAATTAATATCTTTTAGTATGTTTCAAGATATTTAGATCTGAAAATCCATTTCCATCACATTACAGGTGCTGTTATTAGCCCAACCAAGACAGCACCACTGAAATCTGTCTCACCTTTAGCAAGAAGTCAAGAAAGCATCCAACACAATCACCTATCCAATTTGCTTGCATTTCTTTTATACCATACCACTCAGGGAGGTCGGACAAAGCATCAAACATAGCCTGAGGCAATAAAAGAAAGAATGAGGACATTCAGCTTCCGTAAGCATACGAATTAAGACTGTGGTTTTAATTGTAACTAACAGTAAAATTATAAGGTCCTGGAAAAGCCACAGGATAACATATTCTTATACTGCTGCTCATGCAAATTCAGAGGTATGTCGCCTCCAACAAGGACTCTCCTGTTACTAGAAGAAGCCTTCCTTTTGACTGGAATAAAACTTAAACACAGAGAAAACCCTTAGATGAAAACAAACATAGAAAATACTCATAATGTGTGTAACATGCGGGAAGTATAAGTGACCTAATAGCTACGTATACATAATATATCCATATGAGCTACAGATTTATAAGAGATAAGCTTTCAGGTAAGCCTACATTTGGCTTAGTTGGTCTAGACAATAGCCTGGAGACGGCAGTCAGGCAAAAGACATTTATATATCATAAACTTTTCAAGCTCTGACTTAAAATGGAAAAACAAAGTTTCCAACTGCTTAATGTGTTTTTTGTTTCATATTGATACTTTGCCAAGTACAACAGGCTGTGAAATTGAGTGGGATCTTTAGGTGGTACCATCCTATCAAAAAGAAAAACAAAAGAATCAAATCATAATAACAAGGATTAATTTAAAATTCAATATACAATAATAATATAATTATTATAAGTAACCATCAACAAAGCTGGTGAAGGATTTAGAAATCAAGTCCTGTGAGGAGAGGCCGAGGGACCTGGGGGGGCTCAGTCTGGAGAAGAGAAGGCTCAGGGGGACCTTATCGCTCTACAACTGCCTGACAGGAGGTTGTAGTGAGGTGAGGTTGGTCTCTGCTCCCAAGAACAAGGGACAGGACAAGAGGAAATGGCCTTGAGCTGCACCAGGGGAGGTTGAGATGGAGCTGAGGAACAATTCCTTCCCCAGAGGGTGCTCAGGCATTGGAACTGCTGCCCAGGGCAGTGCTGGAGTCACCATCCCTGTGAGTGTTTACACACCATGTAGATGAGGCCCTCAGCGCCATGGGTTAGTGGTGGCCTTGGCAGTGCTGGGGACAGCTGGACTGGATGAGCTGAAAGGGCTTTTCCAACGTGGCTATTCCATGATTCACAAAGTCAGCATCATCAAACATCCAAGTTCCTCATATTCCACAGAATATGAGAAGGATTTGTGTTACAAATGTCTATACAAAAAACCCAACCAGAAAACCAAAAAACAACTAAGAAACTTATCTGTATGGCAATGGTCAGAGTGGCAGAATTTTCTAGGCCCTGTCACTTCCTCCAGTATTTGTATTAAACACACATATACTAACTAGCTGCTGCAAAAAAAAAAAATGAGATGCATTTAAGACAAAATTTTGCTGTGCATGAAGAATCAAAGCATCAGGCAGGATTTAAAAAGTGTTTATTATGCATGGACCTAGCATGAGACCAGGATTTCTTCTCCCTAGATGGTGATGGAAATTTGTTCACTTGAATCTGAGGCTCAGTGAAAGGGTCATAGAATCATAGAATAGTCAGGGTTGGAAAGGATCTTAAGATCATCTAGTTCCAACCCCCTGCCATGGACAGGGACATCTCCCACTACACCATGCCACCCAAGGCTATGTCCAACCTGGCCTTGAACACCACCAGCGATGGAGCATTCACAACTTCCCTGGACAACCCATTCCAGTGCCTCACCACCTACACAGTAAAGAACTTCGTTATATCTAAGCTAAGCTTCCTCTGTTTAAGTTTGAACTCATCACCCCTTGTCCTATTGCTACAGATCAAAGATCAAGGTCAAAGATGAATTTTTGGTATTTTCTTGGGAATAACTTTCTCAATCTGTACCTGAAGTCTCAATACAAAGAACACTCAGATGAAATAAAAACTCCATCCAGATAAAACAGGAAGTTGACACTTTCACCTCAGAGAGCATAAACCCCAAAATTTTGTTGAGGAATTCCTAGGTGTGGAAGCTACATTGTGGCATCACAATCAAAAGTTGAGCTCATAACAAAATCCAGTGTTTACACAACATAGAAACATCTTTAAATTACAGAAAATCAAAGAGAGTATTAAACCAGAAGGTCCAGTGAATCTTCACTGCTTATGCCATGCCCATAAGTCCAACAGGTTGACTAACTGAACAAGTTTCTAGTTCAAAGATTGCACAGTTAGACACTCAAAATATGCATAAGAGCACTTGATGGGAAATATGGATGATAAAGTGTGAATGCAGAATTAATTCACCCACCTCTAATTGATGCTTTTTGATTTCCTCAAAACCTAATCCCACACCAATTACTTAGACTTCAGGGGTAATAATTTCTATATACATGCATACGCAGGGATAGTTCACGCATATTATTATTTAACTACATATTACACAAACATGTATATATATTGAAGACAACAATCAGCTGGATGAATACTTCTGGATGAAAAGTCACCTCTTTAAAGGGATACCATAAGGTCCCCAAACTGCATTCTCTTACCTTTGCATAAGCTGTAGTTTTGATGAACCACTGTTTGAGGTATTTCTGTTCTACTTTTGCTCCTGAACGCCATGAGCAACCATTGTCATCCACCTGCTCATTAGCTAGAACAGTCTGATCCACTGGATCCCAATTCACCAAGGCCTAAAAATTGTTGCAGGAAGAAGTAATATTTTTAGCAGCTCTTTCAAGCTTTTCAGATACCAAATGTATTATTCAGAAACAGTCCTTGGGCCACTGAATTTTGTACACTTTTCATAACATTCATTTAAACTTCTTACACAAGCAAGCAATATATTCCACTATTACTATTTTCTAGATCTATTTTTTAGAATTTCAGAAAACACAGGTTCTTCAGTAATGACACAACATATCATGAAATTGGCCCTACAGCATGTTAGGACATTGACTATTGAATCTTTTTGCTGGTTGCCATTTAAGATCCTGCCTATGAAAACAGTAGAAGTAGCTCAGTAACACCCTTCTATTCCTAATGCCACCTTTCACCATCAGCTTCTTTTGCTGGGTTCAGAGAATAATTACAGGACACCCCTGATTATATCCTATCAGGTTTCCTGGTTTTTATGGAATACAAATGAAATGTCAAGGCATATGTCAGAAATGTGAGTTTCCATTTTAAGTTAGAAACATTCACTAAATTTCAGCTTCATTTAGGCACAGCTGCTCAGGTATTTTGGAACTGCATTGCCTTGACTATGCTGAGAGTTCTTTGGAACGCTCATTTAATGTCTTTGTTTTACCTCCTCCTTAAGAAGTTAACTGAATCCTTCCCTTTTCAGAGAGCCTGATATGTTATTTAGAAAATACTATAAGGTAAATAGTTTCTTAATCTACTGCTAACAAACAAACAGCTGTGATGGTCTGTAACTTCTAATATTTCCAAAATATTTTAGAGATCACACATAGGTTCCAGGAATTGGATAGTTAGGCATATAATCTCCAGTTATCCTATCCAAGCCTATCAATTTTGAGACTATATCACAGTAATGTCATACAGTTAAATACTCTCACTGCTGAAGAGACTCCTAATGATCACATTATCCTATATGCTTTCATGGGAGGGAAGTAAAGATCTAGTAAATTCTGTGTTAAAGCCATGAAATAAACTAACAGAGCTATACTTGGATCCTGCACTTCAGTATAAAGCATCAACAATAAATATTTCTGATCTTTCTACAGCACCCACTCATGTTAGTTACACATAAAATTTAGTTACATATATAATTCAGTTATATATAAAATTCATCCTATTCTGCAGAGATTTAAAACTAGTAGAGGACAATCCACTTAATGGATGTGAATGGATGATCCAGAAGCGAGCCATTGACATGAGTGATTTGAGTTAGTGCACCTGTAAAGTATGGTCAAACTTTGTACCTACCTCTTTTTGATACACTATCCCAGCTTCAAAAAGCTTAAGAAAGAGATATTGTGTCCATTTGTAGTACTCTGGTAAACAAGTGGTCACTTCCTGGAAAAATGAAGTAAAACAAAAATCCATGGAACTATTCTTACTATTTTTTTACAGCATTTTAACTTAAACAATTAACTCAGGAGTGTAGAACCTGCACCACAGAGAACACATAAATACTTGTTTGTGTATGTACTTACGTACAGAAACCATTTGTTTAATGTTTATAACGACTGATACTCACCTGCACACAAAATCAGAGAACATGAGCTTTGGGTGGGTTTGATGCACAAAGAGAAGTTTCCCGGTTAACATGGAATCTAAAACTTCTACAAAATCAATGTGGATACAGATATAAGAACAGAAGTTGAATGGAAATAATCACAGCTGCCTTGCCTAGGAAACAGTATATCTGTCTGGGAGGTTGGACTAGATGACCTTTGAAGGTCCTTTCCAACCCAAACTATTCTATGATTCTGAAACTAGAAAGAAGTCACCTTAGCCAGGTTGCCTCTGTTGCTCAGCTGTGAAAAGCAGGTACTGAGCCTGTCAACTGCTGAGAGGCAGCTGGAAGCAGGCTGCAGAGAGCAAGCAGACCTACAGCTGAGGCAATACATACAGGAGGATAGCAGACCAGCTCTGAGGAATCCAGGCTCCTGATGTGTCTGATGGAGACAGTGTGTGGAGCAGAAAGGGTGGAGTGTGGGGTGAGAGTCTAAACTTCCAAGGTGAAAGGATATAGAATCACAGAATCAACTAGATTGGGAAGGACCTTTAAGAGCATCCTTTAAGACCAAGCATTCCCCAGCACTGCCAAGGCCACCACTAACCCATGGTACTGAGGGCCACAACTACATGGTATGTGAACACTTGCATAGACTGTAACTCCTGCACTGCCCTGGGCAGCAGTTCCAATCTCTAAACACCATGTCTGTGAACAAATCTAACAGAGATCTAACATAGGGGAATGGGCTCCCTCCAGCATATATTTGCTAAGTAATATGCTGTAACATAATGAAGGAGCACTTTTAAGCAAAACCAATGAAATGAAATTAAAAACAAACTCCCATTTTGTGTAACAGGTTAATTAGACTAACCCATGTAAAAAGTGTTTTCCTATCATTTTTCAACCAGCACTAGCAGATTTGTTTGCATGGTCACAGTATTTCGTAAGTCACTGCTTTAATGCCACACAAATGTAGAATAATAAAAATATTCCTGACCTCAACAAGTTCACTTTTAAGATAAGTACCTGCAAAGATGCTTGAGTTAGCCCAGATGCAGTACAGCTGAGGCAGTAAGATGTTCTGCCCAACCTAATTAGCCTTGCAGAGAAGAGGGTTTATCAGCCTCGAAAATTCACTTTGCTTAGTGAATTTCACTCAGCTTAGCCATTCTGCTTCTAAAGGTAGGTCTTTCATGGCTAGCTCAAACATCTGTGCATTTGGCAATCACATAATACAGACACATTTCAGGCATCATACAGTTTTTGCAATGAATAAACATAGTATTTCTAATGGTTACCATTCAGGTCACGCTTACACCAGTTAATAAGGCAGGCTTTCTAGGGAGAATAACTCACAGCTAACTATCCAAACTTCTTTGTGTTTTGGGGAAGACTTTTTAGCTGTTTCAAAATTTCACCTTTCTGAAGCACAAACTATGTACCCCTATTTCAATTTCACTACTGTTTAAACGGGGTAGTTGTAAAGCACCAAAGCCCTTTTCACAAGTATTCAGAAATCAAAGCTAATTAACCAAAATACGGTTCACTAGAAAAGCAAAGGAAGCCTCAATGTAAAGGCATAGACTTGACAAGTGACTTTCCTTTATGTACTTATTCATTACTGCCAGTTCTAAACCTCTTCTTCTGAAAGCAAGGGTTAAACAAAAGGTACTTTTCTTGAAAGGCAATCTATAACATTCAACTCCTGTGTTCTGTAATACAGCCCACAGGTACAATTTCAGTATTGAAGTATCGCTATATTACACATACAGAAAACCTGAGATACCAACAGTTTTAAATGTAAGAATACAGTTGTCAAGAACGTGTGCAGTGTTCCTTCTCCAACAAATCTCTTCAGTGCAGCTTTTTGGCTACCAAGAAAACCGAAATCTTACTAAAACATCTTGACATATATATGACATGTTAAAATACAGGTTTTTAGATGTAAGATTTACCCTCAAGATTAAAGAAAACAGATGGCAGGTCTCAGACTGCCAGAAAACTAATCCTTTTCCTTTCCAGGTCTACAATACTGCTATAAAAATCCAAGATTAGCATCTCCAACACTCTATTCAGAATCATATTAAGGTGATAAGGAACAGTTATTGCTGAGAATGTAAAGGTAGTGACTGACTTCGATTCACTTTGTTATTGTAAGTATAGTAACCTAGCAATTGCTTAAAAACTGTTATATTTTTTATCTTGAAAATTGCAGTAGCTTATGTCTGATTACATTAGCTTGTATTTGTTAAGGTTTTAAAATGAACACCGGATTCTCAGGCACTAATGTATTTAGATAAAAATTATACTTTCCAAAATGGTCATGACAGAAACACCTACAAAAACGCATGCTTATGCTCCAAATTCAAAGTAATAGAACCAAATCACCATTTCAACCCTTGAGTATATTCTTAATACTTGCACATAGAAAAAAAGCATTCCTCAAAACACATACACCTTAAACATGCACTGTTTCATACATTATCTATTCAGACTACTGTCTAACTTCTAAGACAGAACATTGCTACTCTGAAAGAGCTGAAAACACAACCCAAATGCAAACCTGAAATTAAAGATTCTCCTAATGCTTGACATTCTCAGGTGATACCAGCATGTCCAAAGCTGTAAAAAGCTTGAGAGAAGATCTGTTTTACAGTTTAACAACTTAAACTGGTCACTTTCAAAGGCCTCTGTATTGTCATATGTAAAACAGTGAAACTGAATGCTTTTGAATGTTCCATCACACAACAAAATAAAACAGAATCCCTTAGAAAAGAAAATCTTACCCTTTCCCATGTAAAAGACAGACCCAGTGCATCAAACTGCTCTCTCATGTGTTGGATATTACTGCAAAATAATAATAAAAAATTAAGTTTAAATACTTCTGCTGTGATTATATTTATCCTCAGGTGCTTATAAAGTTCTGAGAAATTAAAAGCACTAATTAACCTCTAAACAACACTATTATCTTACTAGGAGTCACACTCAAGGAACTGCCAGAATACTCATATTAAGTAATACTTTTCAAAGTCCCCAGGGTATTCTGGTTCAATTTCAATGCTGTGTATTACACAAGACAACAATTCTTCTCTTGATCTGAGCATAACTGAAAAGCAAAGATAGCACCACAGTTTGAGGGAAACATTCCCGAAGCAGCACTTCTCATTATTTTTAATTACCTGTACTGCAGTCGAGCCCTCTGAAATCTTCACAATGCAGTAGGCTGCACTTTGACCACCACCTTAATCTTGTTTTATTCTGGCAGTACTATCCTGGCTATATTTTACTTTGGCTCTGGTGTTTATATGTCTATAGGATGATCTGAATCAGCTTTTCCCTCAACTGAAAACATGCCCTATATAAGGTGCTCCAAAAAAAACTCCCCACTTTTCCTGCCTCCTTCTGATCAACATGCTGATCAAATCAATACTGTGGCTGCAAAAACAGTTCAGTCCTCCCTGCTGTAGGCATGAGAAATGTTCAGGACTGGGGCAGTGGAGAAGACAGGAAACAGCAGTTACTACAGAGGTCTGAATTTAAACTGTCTGTGTGGTGAACCAACTCCCTTCCTTAGCACAATCAAAATAAAAATAGGTATGTAAATAATTTCTTATTTGGATGTGACTATAATCGGTCCCAACAATGACGTGCTAACTTTTCTCAGTCTGTTGCTGTTATCTAGCTTAAAACTAGACTATCACTCTCTTCAGTACTAAGGGAATTTTCAAGGCAAGATTTTCTTCCAGTATAGAATAGCTTGTACTTGTAGCCACTGCCTGAACTACTTTAAGTGTATGGACCAATGCACACTCATTTTCAAGAGAAGAGAAAAACAGGACAGCACAGAGAACAGCAGAAGAGAATCAGCTCAGGCTGTGCCTTGCCACATGCTTTTTTGATATGACCTAGACAAACTCCTAAGATGAAACAGGCTGAACTGATATGGTTTTCTGCTATTGCAGTTGCTGCTCTACATGCTCACTGATTTTCTCTTGAGCCAATTCAACTCAGTCAGATGTGCATAGTGACTTTGCAGACTCTCTCAGAATTAAAAAAACAGGGTTTTGTGACTTGATAGTAACTGGTTCTCACACATGTTCTTACCTAAACCATACATAAAGGAAACACTTAAATGAGCACAACTAACTCAGAATTTGTGTGTGATGCACATACGCGTTCTCCCTAAATTAAGTCAGCTGCCATCCTATTTTACTTGGAAGAGTACCAAGTATTTTGATGTGGGACCAGAAGCACTATCAAAGAAGGAAACAGATTAAGATCCAGAATGCTACCACAGCTACAAAACTGCATCCAGAGCATGACAAAGGGCTTCCCTTAAGATTGATTTCTCAGTCTGTTATAGAAACTATTAATTTTAAAGAATATTAGGGAAATATTAACACTGAATTCTACTTACTGCGTTCCAAGACACAGTCTGAAATGCAAACTACCTTTTTCCTCTTTTGCATGGTACTGAAACTGCTAATAAATCTAACAACATGGCTCAATTTTCAACTGTGCATTCCATACTAAGATTTACCTCACCATAATGGAATTCTGATTTATTTCTTACTCGCTGATTTGGGTGTTTGGGAAATGTCACTCTTTTGATATTCTATGTCTTTACAGTTTAAAATTCACTGAGATTAAAACCTTAAAAATCATCCTGATAACATTTATTTTTCAAAACTGATTCCTCTGTATAGTCCCACAAAACACCGGTAAACAATCCTGCTTCTTTCTACACTGGCTTTCTTCTACCCCTACACTGGTTTTGCTCTGTTTCGTTGGCCTATGGGGGGCCACAATACAGGTATTCATAGTGAAAATGTATAACTTAAATTCTTCATAAACTACCCTTGTGTCCAGCTTGCAGGGTGAAGCCCATGTTCAACTGCAGCATTTTCTGCTGGTAAACCAAATGCGTCCCATCCCATTGGATTAATCACCTGTCAGCAAAAAGGAAACACATAGTCACATAGGCCTTCAAACAATGAACAGTGATTTGAAGCCAAATAAATGGTAGTGAAAGAGATATATCCCTTTCCTATGTAAGAACGTATTATATAGAAAAATAATCTAGAAATTCAGCAAGTATTCAAAAAACCCATTTAATAGGCAAGGAAAGAAAGACCAGCACTTAAGACGCTGTCTTTAAACACATATATATTCGATACGTGGTAAAAATGATCTCATTTCTTACACCTACAAATGTGCTATAAACTCAGTAATTACGATCAAAGTTACTCAAGTTTAACAATAGCAAAAGGTGATCGAGTAACACTTTACAGGTTGTAAGAAACTAAAATCTTTACTCCTTAAAAATATATTTATATAAACCACTTGTTCTTTGGCTGTATGTAAGCAAACAAGCACTAACCAAGCAAGCTGGCAATACTAATCTCCTAAGCTATCTCCATGTGAAAATCCTGTCCATTTCAGAAGCACAAGAGCTCCTTTTGTCACTGGTTTGAATTATTTTTATTCTTCTTTGCCACAAACTTCCAATCTTCTGTCTTCAGCAGATTATTTCATTCAAAATATTATATATATATATATGCTTATAAAGGTGCCCTAGGCACCAACTCCATGTAAAACCAATATGATTTAACAGATGTGACTCTGCAGTGTTCTCATGTTCAATATTGAGCTAAAATGAAACTTTGCTGGTGCAGCAATAAACCCAAAGGTATTATTAACCCCTGATCAACTGCGATTCAAGGCAGGGTCCATGCACAGCACATTTGTGATGTATACATCTAATTGAAACTGGATTGCTATTCTCTCTTACAAGTTTTCCCTATTATCAGACAGATTATTGTTCCTCGTATCAGTGTCAGGAAATATGACTCCCTAACTCCCTGCTTTCCCACATTATAAGCATTATGTGGAAAATCTCATTTGGAGCCTAAACCACTTGTGAACATCCCATTAAAGCACACACATCTCTCCACCCTCCCACTAGTAATTAAAACTATTCGTATAAAAGAGAAAAAAAAAGGTAAACTTCACTTGAACTAAAAATCTCAATGGCATTTTTTTAAGGGCACACTGACATACTAGTTTCTGCAGTTCAGCTCTTTTTCACCACCACTATTGTTGGTGACCTGTTTCTGGACAGAAACAATGAAACTAAGCAGATTTTCTTTTCCATGTATAATATGTATTTTCTCTTATTTGAACCCCCTTTGTTTAGATGAATGCCCTACACTTGCATTCCTACAAATGCCTTCTTTTACTACAAACTGATGCACATTAAGTGAGATTAATGTTTGTAATGTTTGGTTTCAGAAGATCCCCTGAATAAGCAGCCAAAAGCAAGACACTGCCTCATTTCTCATGCTCATGAGCAAAAGGATGTGGGAAGAACAGCTTAATTTCCAGCTCCAGACTCTGCAAAAGGGCTGACTGATGCTCCAGACAGCTCACATACAGTCATTTTTTCACATCAATGCTTGCACAAGTTATCTGCTCACACAGATTTTCCCAATTCTAGCATGTATATTAAAAATACAATGCAGAGTATTCACTTATCACATTCAAAAGGCCAAGTTAAAGGACTGAAGAAGTACACTAATGCAAGTTTCAATCAGAAACTTTAATGTAAAGAGACATTAAAAATACCCTCAAATGAATCTCCAGGACAGATCTATTTATGTAGTTGCTATAGAGATGAAAGAACATGCACTGTGGTTTAGAAAATTATTTCAAGTTTATTGTCTCTTTTATTACACCTAGATGTGGAGCGTGACATGACCCTGTTTGTCTCTTTCAATACCTAAAGGGGTCTTCAAGAAAGCTGGAAGGGGACTTTTTATAAGGGCATGTAGGGACAGGGACAGGACAAGGGGGGGGATTATTTTAAACTGAAACAGATTTAGATTAGATGTTAGGAAGAAATCCTTCACTCTGAGGGTGTTGAAGCACTGGCACAGGTTGCCTGTAGAAGCTGTAGCTGTTCCACCCCTGGCAGTGCTCAAAGTCAGGCTGGATGGGGCTTGGAGCAACCTGGTCTACTAGAAGGCCTCCATGTTCATGGCATGGGGCTGGAACTGAATAAGCTTTAAGGTCCCTTCCACCCCCAAACCGTTCTGTGATTCTATAATTCTACTATCTGACTTGCAGCAATCATGACAAAAGGTTTCCCCCAGCTGGCACAGAGGTGCAGGACATCCCTCTGAGTCTGACAAAGGACATCAAGCAGTTCTCAGGAGCAGAAGTTGACTTCTGTGGTGCCTCAGTCTTCTCTTGCCAGCTACACATTTCCCCCACCATGGTCCCACCCAGGCACCAGCAGGATCTTCAGTCTCATCAACACTGCGCTGAACATCAATAGACACAGGTAGCTGATACAGCAAGTTCTATCATTGGAGACAGCTTCTAACAAAGTGCTATCAACAGTGAGTTCTGAACACCACCTGCTTTTAAAAAGTCTGAAATGTCAATATTCAAAGCTCCACAGGTCATTATCAATGCATCTGTAGCATACGTTCCAACTAAACTTTCACCTTCATGGATTTTGAAAATACTAATTTCCTGACCAATTATAATATTAAAACATCAAAAACCCACTGAGTCCTACAAATGATCTTTTCTTACCTGCATCCCTCTCATTTTCTGGAATCGAGCTATGGCATCACTGATGGTGTAGACACGAACATGGCCCATGTGAAGCTTTCCAGAAGGATATGGGAACATAGAAAGCACATAAAATTTTGGTCTTGATTTCTACAAAGAAATTTTAGAAAGTTGTAAGCACATGAGTTTGCATTTCACTTCACTAAATGCAAGCGTTATAAACTACAGGGTACTGTGAAGAGAAACAAGGTTCTGCTGGAATCTCCATCAGATCAAGATCTTTAGGGATGGAGATGTCTTACCTGACTTTGCTGCCATCTCATATACTCATACGGCACTTAAAAATTATGTTTTTAATCAATTTTTACTCAACAAAAGATTAATTAAGAGAACTGCAGCTTAACAAATAACCATTCCCTACTGTAGCATCTGTAACTGATTATCTGTGTGCTCTTAGTCTGTGCCACCAAAATAGGAAAACATGACAGATTACATTCTTTAAATATAGTTTTAATAAGTGGTTTACAAACATGGAGCTTGCTCCTGGCCAGTTGCTTTTCATCAGCTGAACTGCAGTAACACACTAACGCAACCATGAACATCCACTGAAGTGAAACTGTTCAGCTCCACTATATATGCTTGGCTCCAAAGAAGTATTACAAGCACTGTCTTGCATAGTGGAAAGAAAGTAAAAATTTCATTTACTTAGGTATGGGTAAATTGACAGAAGTTACACCGAAATCACACGTTATTTCTCTCACAAAAGTCATTCCTAATGCATCTCAATAACCATTGACTTCATCACCAATACAGGCTTGAAAAGTTCCTATTTTTATGCTAATAACGAGAAAAAAAAAGGCAGCTTTTAATATTTTAGAATAGATCATAGGAAAGAAGTCTATTTATATTTCCCAAATGTTCCTTCTTTATTGCTTTTCTCCAACTCTAGCAAAATTAGAAATAATGTGAAAACTTCACTGCAGCACTACACACTACCTGCCTCTTAATACAAGATGCTATTTAATCTACTTCAACTGTAAGGATAGTACAAAAGTATAACTAAAAATACAATTTAAACTTACCAGATGTATATGACACCTATGCATTTGTCTATTATCAGATATTAGAGGCAGAAGCCTAAATTAATGCTTTCCCTGCTACTCTATGCATGCACACTATTTTCATCTCAGTTTTCCTCCTCAGAAAAAGCAGGCCCCTTTTCTGCCTTTGACACTTCAATATGTCAAGTTTTTGTTGGAGAGGGAGCATACTTTAGGAAAGAATAAACAAAGGGAGGCACAAAAATGTTTTTATAGCTATGTGAGTGAGCATAATTGTGAAGGCAAAAAAAAGTCAGAAACTGGGATTACCATTGTTTTCAAGTTATTTTATTGCATGGAAAGTTTTTTCTTTCCTGCAAGACACTTACTATTCCACTAAAAACCACAAAATATCCTTAAAAAATCATCTTTCCTTAGTATGGATTTTAATGAATCACAGCATGCAGGGTAATAGAGTCAGCATAACCATTAGGAGCAACATCTTGAGGAAACTGTTTACGGAAGTTACAAACATAGGTGTTTCATTTAATACTTTAAATAATTAATTCCTAAATGAGGTATACTAAACGAAGAAAGAATTGATTACTTGAACACTTCCTAAATTTACAAGTTCCTACTTTGCTTATCATCATGATTTTCCCCAAGGTTTTTTTAATTATTATTTTTCCACCTATTTCATCAGCTGGTTTTAATAATCTACTATATGAAAGTATTTTCCCCTGAAACATAACATCACTCAACCAACTTCACTCTGAGAAAACAATACCAAACATGCAATTTCCAAACGTCTCATAATGCTTACATCAGTTTCTGAAATTCTGCAGAACTGATCCTTTATTCGTGGGAGCCACCAATTTTCAACTCTTTTCCTTGTCTCCAACCCATAGTTTTTTTCCCATTTCCCTGTCTCACTGTAAATAGTTCTGACACAAGCAGGAGCCAGTCTTCTCTGCCATTTCATGAATCCCATGAAGCCATTTAGTTGCCTCTTCAAACACAAGGAACAAGCACCAACTGTCTGACAAACCGACTGCATTCTTAAGGTTTTGATTTCTGAAAAAGACAAAAATATGCATTTCAGTCTACAATATATAACAGGAATTCAGTGGTAATTACGATTACACAGAAGTTTGGTAGCTGTGAAACATTTTAGCTTGATTTAGATTACTTGGCTGTTCTTCATAGTTCGTGTATTTTATCGCCATGTGTTTGAATTATAAAAGCATTTCTTTCTTTAGCCAAGAGAATTAACTGTGCCCCTTGAATGGAACAAAACTGTTCTGTTAGACGTCTTCCATAATAAGAGACTAATCTTGCATTCAGCCTCCCCTAAGAGCAGCATCAGTTACTTGAAGGTGCTCAGCTGCCTGAACAGGAGGAGATGACTGACGGTGTTACTAAAAATTCAGAATCAAATAGGGAGAAGGGGAAGTTGCATGAAATTATACTGAAAACCTACTGAATTTGTCATAATTGAAAAGAGACAGGGAAGGATGACTGTAATTAGCAGGTTTTAACTAGATGTTCTCAACTGGCTTTTGCTAAGGTTTCTTCTTTCAAATAAAATAAAACAAAACAAACAAAAAAAAAAAAAAAAAAAAAAAAAAACCAAAAAAAAAACCAAACAAAAAAAAAAAAAACAGAAGAACTCTTCAAATGATTTAAAGCGACTCTTCTGAAATAAAACCACTTAGAGTGAGAAAGATCAAAGAGTCCACAGGTTCAGGATCTGTCTCAGTAAGATATTTGCTGGTTTTACTTCCTACAGTAGGACACACAGTATTAAACAAATCCCAACCCCTACTCTGAGATTTCTTCCTCATCTTCACCCCTAATTCCATATAAAAAAAAACAAAACCAGACCACAAACCAAATTAAATAGTTTCTTTTTCTGTAGCAGTGTTTTCTATCCTCTATGGTTAGGGTTTCTTTTCAGTTTGTGGTCTGTACACTTGACTGTTGTACCAAGCCCCCTATTTCAGTCAGTTCATAATTTTCCGTGCAGAATTACATCAGTAAAATTTCTGTGTAGAGAAGCTCCATACAATTAATGGTTTTATTTACGTATTTCCCATATGATAGCAACATTATCAGTAGAAAAAACTGCTACAGCACCTAAATTAGGTCCCCAGTAAGCTAATGAAAGTTATAGTTCCTTAAAGTCTACTACATATGCATACAGAAGCCCTAATTCCCTCTCATTACATACCTATGGAATTGCACATCTCCTCTCCTTAGCTACCAAACAGGGGCTTTCAAACATTTCTTTTTCCACTTCTACGTCATTCTGGTGCTCTTATGATTTTGTTGCTAATCTCTAAAACCTCATTTGTAACAATAAATCCAGGACTAAACTCGGGATTCCCAGTACAGATGCTTAAGTTATCGAAGAGACACCTAATTTCTCCCCCCCCCCCAACCTTATTCACTCATCTCAAAGTCAGCAAAATAAGCACTGCTTTGCTTACTTTCATTACTGATTTCCTTATTAGTTATGTTTTATTTCTATTAACTATATTTATTTTCCAACAGAAAGGAGTACTTCCTTGTGGCAGACCATTTTCAGCATTGCTGCTTTACAAAATACCTACTGTAAAATATAAGTCATATAAGTCCTTTGATGAAGGCAGACAGAAAAGACACAAGCTAGACCCTTGTGCACAGCTCAGGAGAAACCCACCTGCCAAGGCACATTTGGGTGACCTCAGGCCCTACGTGACATGTGAGCAGGGGTCAGAGCAGTGGATGTAGGCTGGAAAGAAGACACAGCCTGGGTCACAGTACCAGAGCAAAGACCACGTAACCACATGGACTTCCAGGATGAGAAAGAGATCTTCCTGCTCCTGGACACAGATGTAACAACCAGCAAGTCATAAATTGGGCCAAGTAAGGATATACAGAAGATATCCAAATACAAAAGATGTGGCACTAGGTGGTTTTGCCTTTCCAGGGTTGTGAGCATGGGACTAAGAGCCCCCCTTCCCACCATAGCTGAAGGCATCCCAGCCAGTGCTGTGAGGATATTCAAAGCACCAAGTTACAAGCCAAAACTAAGAGCAAGTACTGACAGGACAAGAGGGAATGGCTTTACACTGGAAGAGTGTAGACTTAAATAAGACATAAGGGAGAAGTTTTTCTCTGTGAGGGTGCTGAGGCGCTGGCACAGGGTGCCCAGAGAAGCTGTGGCTGCCCCATCCCTGGCACTGTTCAAGGCCAGGTTGGATTGAGATTGGAGCAACCTGCTCTAGTGGAAAGCATCCCTACCCATGGCAGGGGCTTAGAACTGGATGTGCTTGAATGTTCCTTCCAACACAAACCAGCCTGGGATTACAGAAACTCAGCACGTGCACAAAGAAAGGAGAAAAGAGCTGAACTGACAGAAGAAGAAAAGGCGAGACCCTGCTTGGGCAAGATACTATAAGCACATAGAAGAGGAGGCCTCTACTGAATTAAGATATTGAAAATTGCTTGGCAAGGGCCAGCACATTCTCTTCACCCTGAGACAAGACAGCCAAGATCCTTTCGTTTCCCTACTGCTCAAGTTCGACTTACAAATCAAACCACACATCTCCCTACGTTCTTCCCCTCCTCCCTGCAGCTCAATAACAAAGGCCCTGTGGGACTGGGAGCTGGCTTGGGGAAGAGCAGTCACGGCGAGAAACTCGAAGGGAACGCTGCGGGGCACAGGGCTGCTGGAGGAACCGGCGGCAGCACAGCAGGGGAAGCAGCGGAGGCTGATCGCGAGGATGAGCGGCGGCAGCCATAGCGGAAGCGTTGGCCTGTCGGGAAGGGTTACCTGCGCGTTAGTGCCCGCTCCCTCAGCTGCCTCCCCTCGCCCTGGCCGCCGCCATCTTCCTCCCGCGGTACGGGGCGGGCAGCCGCGACGGCGCAGGAGGAAACACCAATCGCGCATGCGCCGTGTCCGGCCCGGCGGGGCGGGGCTTGGGCGGATGGGCGGGGCTTGGGCGGATGGGCGGGGCTTGGGCG
>JASSUY010008214.1:0-39487 GCA_032466535.1 Forpus xanthops | reverse complement strand
GGAGACTCCCCGTGCACCCAGCGCTGTTTGCTTATCTCTATTCAATAAAATTAAGAAAACTGCAAAGTGAGTCATTTTTCACAGCCCCCTTCAGATATCGGAAGGCTGCTAAGAGGTCCCCTCACAGCCTTCCCTTCTCCAGGCTTGAACAGCCCCAACTTTCTCATCCTATCTTCATAGGGGAGGTGCTCCAGTCCCCTGATCATTCTCGTGGCCTTCCTCTGGACTTGTTCCAACAGTTCCATTATCTTTTTATGCTGGGGACACCAGAACTGCACATTAGAAAAATTGTCTTTGCACAAACAATTTACTGTGGAAGTACTGTGGATGAGGGAACTGATTAATTTGAGATGATAAAGACAGTAGTGAAACTGTAAAAGATGTAAAAGCTAGCTAATAACTCTAACACCGTAACTAAGACTGGAACTTATGTTTTCCTATTACATTACTCTGTGACTCAAGGCTCAGCATCTCTGACCCTTTCCATGCCTTTTTTTTTTGTCATCCTCAACTATTCTGTTGTTTCTGACTGACTCAAGTATAGAAAGAGTTGAGTTTTCTTGGTTGGCAGCCACCTTTCCTAAACTCATTTTCATTGTTTTTCTCTGACTTTAATCTGAATGTATTTACTTAACTCCTGAAAGAATGTCACAGTCTCAGCAGGAGAGGTATGAGTGAGTGGGAGGAGGAAGAGAGGGAAGGTGCTCAAAGGATTTCAGACGCTGTCATTGTGGTGCAGATGTGCTAGTGAATTTCCCACAAAACTCTCGCTTTTGGAGAAGTGGCCTGAATCTGAATGACCAATGGAGTCTGTTTTGTACCCAAGCTCAGTTTGGAAACATTGTTTATAAACTCAACCCAGTAAGAATATGCATTACAAACAAGATTTAAACTCAATGCAAAGTAGTTTCTAACTCATGCATGAATAGTATAGTGGAAATGCTGATATAAGGATAACGATAGCAGCTGCAGTAGTGAGTGAGTGTTTCAGCCTCTGAACAGTATATTATGCCACAAGGCTACCTGCCTCAACACTATCATTCGTGCCAGCAACAATGGAATGTTTTGTGAAATGAAGGACAGATTTCTGAGTGTTT
Organism: Forpus xanthops; assembly: GCA_032466535.1. Lineage (NCBI taxonomy): Eukaryota > Metazoa > Chordata > Aves > Psittaciformes > Psittacidae > Forpus > Forpus xanthops. Next base: position 38,390 of record JASSUY010008214.1, on the reverse strand, counting down.
TCACAAAGATACCATTGTGGAAGCGTTCTCTTGATTTCTTGTTATTTGCATATGTAAACTTGTTTTCTTTAATTTCCCTTTTCCATTTAAGAGAATTATTTGGGGTAGTATGAAGTAAAAGCAAAAAAAATCTAAGAAAAAGAGTTTAAGAAAAAATAGAGGAAAGAACAGAGAGCTTTGTTAATCCAAATGCAGAAAGGCTGGGAACTAGACAAAATCATTGCCCCACAAGGATCACGGTTGTAAATATCAATGGCCTCACAAGTGCTAATAGAACAGTTCAAAACTGTTTCAGATGAATGTTTCAGGAAGGATTCTGTTACTACAAAGGTCTTTACTTTTTATTTAAAAATTAGAATTTAAAATTCTGTTGGGGACATGCCACATTTCTACTTGAACAGACGATTTATTCTTCAGAAGTTTTGCTTGTTTTTTTCACTAAAGATATTCCTGACATACTAAATTATAAATTTTGCATCATTATCAAATAATATTCTTTTTGCTATGACAAATTCTTTATGCTCTCACATAGAAAACTGAAGCAGACTTATTAAATATCATATTGTAATAATTTTGGGTTTAAGTAGTATTTTTATAAAGACATAAGAATGATAAAATAGTGATCACTTACTTTTCTCTTCTCTACAAAGCACAAAAATATAAATCTAGACGATATTTGAGAGTTGTTGTCTAATATTTGTCATAGACTTTCATCGCAGGAGGTCCAATATTTTACCCAAATATCTGGCCTAATTAATCTGACAAAATTAAGTGTTTCTTCTAATCTGTATCCTACACTTTTGTATTAAAACTTCCACTTGAAATATTTAGTTTTGGATGAAGTCAACATCTCTTACAACACACACAGAGGATGTGGAAAAAAAGGCCATCATTCTCTTTAAACTAACTAGCTCCATTTCATATATTATTTTGTTTCTACCTGATCTTTTTGTTTTACTAGATAAATAGAATTCTTGAGCCTTTTGACATAAACTGTTTCTATTTTTTGTCTTTTTTCTCTCCTTTAGAAATTGTCCAATTTATTTGCACCTATCTTAATGGCTGTTCTCAGACTAAGGACAGCATACCAGCTGAGGTCTCACCACTGCTTACTACAGCAAAATAATTACTTCCCTTGTCATGCTGTTTCCATAGCCCAGAATGTCATTTGCCTTTTGTGCATCTACATTATTTTGTCAACTCATATGCAGCTTGTGAGCCATGATGACCTTGGACATCTACTGCACTGCTGTTCTTCCAGTTATTCTCCCATTCATATTTGTGCACTTCAGGTTTCCTCCACAGGCATTGCTACCCACAGCACTTGGTTTTATTGAATTTCATCCCCATGGTTTAAATACTTACAAGAGTTCAGCAGGATGGCTATGAATTCTGATCCTTTCTTCCAAAGTACGCACAATGCTTCTCAGCCTCTCACTCAATAGCTTTTGTACGTGCTTTTCACTCCTTCATCCAAGCCACAAATAAAGAGACTGACTAGAGCTGGGAAAAAAGCAAACCTCATGTGTGCCCTACCCAAAACATCCTCCTTGTTTGACAGAGAAAAGACAGAAAATTGCTCTCTAAGTACCATTTTCAGCCAGTTACAGGTACACACACAATGGCTGTAATTAATTCCTTGCTTTGCTGGCATAGGATGCCAAAATAAGGTCAGAATACTTTTAATATTTCTGCCTCTATCTACTAAGCAAGATCATTTATCAGAGAAGGAAATTAGATAGGTTTGACATGATCTTCTTTTTATAGACTCATGCTGGGCATTTTTAAGTATTGCATTTTGCTCTAGTTTTTTATCTACCGACTATTTGGCAATCTGTACAAATATCATCCCAGCAATCAAAGTTAAAATGATATATCAATTTTTTAGGTCTTCCTCCTTTATGTGTCAGAGTGGGTGCCATGTTTTCAGTAAATTCACACTTAACATACTAGAGAAGTGACCACATTTTCAAAACAGCTAAACACAGAAGGAAACTTCACTGTTATGCAAAATTTCATCATAAATGTTGTAAAGGGAAGCCAGCACTTGTAAAGCCATTTCTGCATTGTTGACTAGTGTTTTGCAACACATCATTAACAGTCAGAAATCATGGTTGTGTTGCCTCACCTGATATGACTATATTATATTAATTCCATTCTTCCTTCCATTCACTTGAGGATCAAAGAGGATTTCTACCACTACTTGTGCAAACCCAATGTGGCCAAAGGGGTTCAGCATCCTTTGAAGCACTGGAGACTGCTTTGCCTATATGTTCTGCTTGAATCTCATCCTTCCCTAGCCTACATAAGCATCATTTATATCCAGCTGTTTTGGTGTTAGTATGTTTCTCACTGTATATAAAAATGTTTATTGAAAACGGGAACTGAACCCTTGCTGCTCTGTTTTTCAGATAAGTTTTCAGGCAATGACAGAAAATACCTCTGGAAGATACATCCAACCCAGCGCAAACACATATCATTTCAGCACCTCCATCTCAGCTAGTAGCATTTGACCTTCTATTTAAACTGAAGATAAGAAATTGGTGGGTTCACACATCTCCTTTCGGATTATCTGACTCATGCCTTTGGAGTAGAGTTTCTGCTGGATAGGGAAAGCTGAGGCTCACACATTCAGATAAAGACCCTGGGGAATGAGGCTAATTACAGCCTTTCTGTCTTCTTTAAACTGAAAATTCTCATCAGCATAACAGGAAGCTTCTCTGACAGAATAAAATTTGTCATAATTGATATGGTCTGACCAAAAACTTTGGTTTGACAAATGTGCATTTTTGATGTATGGTCATGTAATGAGAAAATACTAGCTGCATTTATTGAGACAGAGCATAAAATCAATTTTTAAAAAAGAAAACTTGCAGAACATTACACTGTGCATCTATGAAAAAGTGTTTTCATGATTATAACCATAAAATAACCAAGTTATTAAAGGAACCTACTAAAAAATCATAAAACAGTTTAGAACAAAACATATTCAGCTCTTTTTAAATTATTCCTATGAAATATTTCTGATCCGTAACCAAGTTGAAGAATGTAGTTTGGTTTTGTTCTGAACTCATAAACATCTAAACCACTTTTACTCACATCTTCACTCCTCCTTAGAATTGCTGCTCAGCTGTAAATAAGACTTGAAAATTCCAGCTCACTATTTGATATTCAAACTGTTATAAATGACTGACTGGAAATGAAGGCATAAAAAGCAGGGAACCTGAGAAAAAGATTTTAAACTTAACTCCACCTTTTGTAAACTCTGTCATTATAATAACCCTCATTAAATGATTAATTCATCTATAAGTTTAAGAATAATACATCTCATTTCCTAAATCTCAGTCTAAATATTGAACTGTTTGTTTGCATGCCAGACCATAATGCTCTCATCATGAAAATTATATAGAAGGCTGAAGGTTTTAAAATTATTGTGTAGAACATCATTGATTTTTTCCACAAAAATATTTCACTTAGCAGTGCAGGTAGTCATACACTAAATTAAAACCTAAAATTGCAAGGAGTAATATGGCTTTAATTGCTTGACAGGACTGGGATTATTTCTTACCTCCTCTCTTGCACAGCTGTATAGATTGGACAGTGTTAACATATTGAATTCTAGGAAGCCCCTAAATTACATGGTATAAAGTATTGGAATTTTTCATTCCTTTAAAGATTAAAGATGGGTGCTGTTAGTTGCATGGTATAAGATTCACAGCCTATAACTAGGTGGGTGCTGAGCTGATATTGCAAGATTACGTTTTACTGGAGTACAAATCTTAGAATTAAAAGAAAGGCATAGGGGCAGTTTTTTTTCTTATTTCATGCATGTTCTTCTCCTGACATGCCACATAACATGAAACAATTCTCAGGTATAGCCTGCCTTCTATAATCTTGTAGCTAAAATGTGTATTTTCTGCTTCCATGAATAGATGTTGGTGCAGCTTTAAAGCTAGAGAGCTGTAGAGGATGCCTCTACGCTCTAGCACAGTGTTGTTATCTGAAAGGTTTGAGCTTGGTATGCCCTCAATGTTCAAGCATAATTCTTTGTGCTGCGGTTGGGGCCAGCTGCATTTAGACCTACAGCAACTGGCTTTGAAGACTCTCCATGAAATTCAGCTTTGGAAGAAAAGCCCCTGCCATGGGTGCAGAGATGGGTGAGCCGATTACAAAACCTGAGCAAATAATCTTAATCATGTGCATGCAGTGACCCATGAAAGCAGAAATACTATTTCTGGATGCAAGAACAGGTGTCAGTGTGACGTACTGAAGCTCATCATAGAGGCTGTGATAGTATCAAGATTTCTGTTCTGCGCTTTTAATGCAGTGCTGCTGTGAGATTCACAGTAGTGCCAATGTGGGTGGCATGAGCTGTGCTAGGTGGGATGCTGTGCCAGGCGCTCTGAGAGCCAACACCTCAACTCTCTCAATAGCCACAGCTGAAGCAATTAATACAGAAAGCCTGTCTGTCCCTGTAGGAGTGTAAGTTTTTTTCTAGTAGTACTTAAACTCTGGAAATAATTGCTTGCTAGGCATGGAAGGCTCAGTAAGGATATATGAGCAAGAAATTAAGGCTCAAGCCCAGGCATTTTCCACTACAGGAAGGATTTTCCAATTAATCTGGAAGCTTTTCTGACCTGGAAGTTGCAATTCCAAGGTGGAATACAACCCTTTGGGGATGGCAACTTCCTCACACAAGAGAAGTACTCCAGTGAGTAAAGCAGATGCCCAAGTAAGTGGAGTTGGGGTATTCCCAGAGGTAGTGTAATGTATACTGAGGGATGGAGAAATCATTAAGGCCCAACCCGGTGCATTTCTTCTTTAGAAGTTTGCTGGGGCATGAAAGTAAGTATGTGTTTCTGGATTTCTTCCCTGCCCATCACATAACGCATATTAAGCCCCATGCAAGCAGAAAATATAAATTAAATAGTTTTCAAAAGCCAATACCTGACTGTCTCTCTACACTTGTGAGGTGCGTTGATGCCAACCTGATGAAGTTTACCCATGACAAGTTCAAGGTCCTACATCTGGGTGTAAGCAATCCCAGGCGCAGCTACAGGTTGACCAGAGAAGAGATTCAGAGCAGCCCTGAGGAGAAGGACATGGGAGTGTTGGTCGATGAGAGGATGAACATGAGCTGGCAGTGTGCACTTGCAGCCCAGAAAGACAACTGTATCCTGGGCTGCATCAAAAGGAGTGTGACCAGCAGGTTGAGGGATGTGATCCTGCCCCTCTACTCTGCTCTTGTGAGGCCTCACTTGGAGTATTGTGTGCAGTTCTGGTGTCCTCAACATAAAAAGGACATGGAACTGTTGGAATAAGTGCAGAGGAGGGCCACGAGGATGATCAGGGGACTGGAGCACCTCCTGTATGAAAATAGGCTGAGAGTTTGGGCCGTTCAGCCTGGAGAAGAGAAGGCTGCGTGGAGACCTCCTAGCAGCCTTCCAGTATCTGAAGGAGGCTTATAGTGATGCTGGGGAGGGATTCTTCATTAGGGACTGTACTGAGAGGACAAGGGTTAACAGGTTCAAACTTAAAGAGGGGAAGTTTAGATTGGATCTGAGGAAGAAATTCTTTACTATGACGGTGGTGAGGCACTGGAATGGGTTGCCCAGGGAAGTTGTGAATGCCCCATCACTGGCAGCGTTCAAGACCGGGTTGGACATAGCCTTGAGTGGCATGGTTTAGTGGGAGGTGTCCCTGTCCCTGGCAGGGGGGTTGGAACTAAATGATCTTAAGGTCCTTTCCAACCCTAACTATTCTATGACTTTATGATTCCATATGACATTATTCCAGACATGTGTCAGCCATTCATTGTGAAAGTTAGTCCTGACCTTCTGAAATCACACAAGGCAGCTTTGGTCTACTATTTCTTCCTCCCTCTGCTCCCTTTGATCATTACAAGCAAACAGTCATCTTAGAGAGTACCTGTACTCTGCAGGTGCCTAAAGCTTCTCTGTGGTACCTAAGCCTTTGAGGGGCTGTAACATCTCTACCAGTGTGCTCAGAACAGATTGCCCCAGTAATTGACACAGAGACATGGACTGCTGCATGGGGCGAGGTGATGCGGGACATAGATGGAGTGTGACATGTTTTTCTTAAGGCTGTAACAGGCTGCTGATCAAAGAAGCTAATTCTAGTGAAAAACCCACCAGGCTTACTAGAGAAAATTTGTAGATTCAGTGTTAGTCTCAGCTGGTAAGGAACACTAAAATCTATAACTCTATATGGTGTGTTTGCTCAGAAAATGGTATGTCTGAGGGGAAAAAATTGAATATTCCAATAGCTTCACTGTAACTACAGAAAAAAAAAAAAAATCCTGTTCCTCTCTGTTGCATTCTCTGCTGTGCCTTTTGATCTTATTAACTCCATAATTTCCAGAAAAGGCCTCTGTGTCATGTTTACGGTTGTGCTCTTCACCTGGGCTTCCTAGTGAGTGTTGGGTACCTTGTCACAGGGTAAAAAGCAATTAGTGTCAAACAGAACCTCCAAGTGTCTCTTCTACATCTTGACCCTGTTCTGTGTTTTGTCTGGGACCTGGGTATTGTATATGTGGTTGCCGTTTTGCAACCTTGAGACACTGAAAACTTGTGATGGAAAAAACACGAACAGAAAACTTGTCAACATTTCAGCCTGTGTTTAGGCAACTGAATCCAGCCCCTCACCAGCAAAGCTCAGAGAGTGTAGTTCAGCTGCTAGGCAGGGGAGCTGAAAATCTGTCTGGTTACCCTTGACCATAATGATTGATGGGCCTGTAACCACTTGGCCCACTGGTAGATACTTGAGATATAGAGAACTAAATTTAGGTGTTTCAACTTCAACCTGAATTGCTCCAAGGAGTTGTTTAGGGGACAAGTTTTTACACATATTTAAAACCTAAAGATTTTGTTTCTGTTCTGGTGTTTGTCCTCAAAGTTACCTACTTTAGGGAGCAAAGCGGGGTGTTGAGTCTTAAATAAGAGCACCCAGGAAACGCTGTATTGGCAGACAGCTGATCCCAAACAACCCATGCTTCAGATATCATGGTTACAAAACCTCCTCTGAGTATCCACGATGAAATAAATAGTCCTATTTCTACCATTCCTTGAAAAAAAAACAAACCTACATATGTATGAAACACAGAATTGAAGAAAAGCACCCTATGTGGCACCTCAGTAGTAAACAAACTTCCTCTTTCTATGACAACTGTGGTTGCCTTGACCATTTCCACAGAGAAGGATTGATTTAATTTGAAGAAATGTTCTGTACTTTACAAGCATCCACACATGAGACAGAGAAAAGCCAGGAAAAATGTAATTTTGTTTTCTGTATGCATGCATACAGGGAAATCCAGGTGCATTCAAGCCTGTCTTCAGACTTCAGGCAACTCCTTGTCTAATTTCAGTTCAAATCTTTGCTTGTTACACGAGTTTTATGTGAATGAGCACTACTCATCAATGTCATGAATATGATTGAATTCAGGCCAACCGCTGCACTTGGAATTAAGATTCAAGTTCCTCACCTCTACTGAGAACTCAACCATAAATTCTCAGATAAGGCCTGGCTGAGGGTCAGTGAAGCATGAGTGAAGATTTTCTTACATAAATAAGATAGCAGTAAACTCATTTAACAACTGCAAGAGTAATTGAGCAGCAAGTAACTCATATTGAGTCTTTCACCTAATCTTGTACTTGATTAAATTAACAAGGGCTTGGCTGCATTCCCCCTTTATGTTGTGAATTCCTTACTTGTCTGCTACCATTTGAGTCTGACAATGGCTTCCAATGGAAACCTGTGTCGGACTAATTGTATGGTTTTCATATAGGTCCTTATTGGGCAGCTACAAATTCTGAGATCGTTTGCATCAGGTAATGAAGGCTCAGATCCAAAGACATTATTTTGCAGAAATAAATACCTGTTCTAAGATGTTATCATGATAGTAAGGATGCTATCAGCCACCGGGGTTTGTTGTTGAAGCTGTTTTTATTTTTCCAGAAATGTAATTGTGGTTTTTTTGGAATACTGGGTCAGATGATTGATTAGTGCAAACCATTGTACCACTGATGTAAGTGTATCTACAACAGAATTTGTGTCAAATCCTATGTGCTGTCTGTCCTAGAGCACCGTTAGGGTGTTGTGTAATAGCAATCAATCATGTGTGTGTGCTTATGTGCATATTTTCACTGTATAACATATATATAACTGTATAGCATTGTGCATAAAAGACTTCTGTAAATGAAAATAAAAGTACATTCTTGACACATTTTGTCACTCCAGTACAAAACTTCCAAAGTTTCCAAAGTTTCTGCACATTTTTATAGTCCAGTCTGGCTTTCATGTTAAAGTTTTGAATCAGCTCATGAGACTGATATTGAGAGGGAGCTGAGAGAAGGACTAGGGAGATAAGAACAAAGGATTCCTATCTGAAATAGCTAAAAAACCCTTCCAAACAATGGTTTGAGGTCATGCAAATGTCTATTTTAGTGCATTTATCCAGTTTTTAAAGTACCTAAATGTTATACTCTAAAATAATGGAAACTATAACAGGCTTCAACAGCTGGACTAAATTATTCAGTTCAAAAGAATGTGTGTGTAAGAATGTGAAATAATGCAATACTATTTATATGCTTCAGCAAAGGCTTGATGCTTACACTGTTCATCCAAGTTATCTAAACCACAGAGGTTAGCAAACACCATACACACTTAAAAGTAGATATATGCTCATCACTCGGGAGAATTTTAGGAATCTAGTTATGGTATTTTTTTAGATGCTCACACAACTTTACAAATTTGCAAAAAGATGAGGAAATAAAAGGGTATTTACCAAAATCAGGACTATGTCAAGAATTAATGGCATTAGTTGAAGATATTCCTACATGAGAGTTGTCTGAAGATTTTGAAGGGTTTTTTTTTCTACCAAATTGATAATCAATATCTCTTTTTTCTGATAAGACTCCAGCGTCCTCTGATACATTGCTATCTGTCACAGCTTTTGGACTCAGCAATGCTAGATGTGGCATATGAATTAAAATACATCTTTTCTCACTACAGATGGGTAATGAATTCGAATCATATTATATAAAAAACAGAAACATATTCCATAATTAGTTTTGGATGACACCTCCTCTTGTAAGAATATTTCCCATGTTTTCAGTTGCTAATAGAAATGTTTTTAAATTTGACTGTTCAAGATGACATATTCTATGCTGGTATCTGCTTCTGGCTGCTTTTTATATTTATAACCAACTTTATTCCACTGTTTCCAGAAATTAAACTAGGGGAAAAAAATGTTGATTTAATCTATATTAAAACCCCTTTAATCTGTGAGATGATCCAGTGTCTTTACACTGTAGAGCAGGAAGCAGAGTCTTGGCAAGGAAGTACATTATTATATCAGCCCTTTTACTGTCCTCCCTTTCACCTTGCTAAGTAATAATTTTAGTCAGCAAATCCTTGTGGGTTGTTCACATTCAGCTCCTCTGTATTGAATCTATTCAGAGGAATGGTTGGAAGGAAGAAGCTGTTTCTTCCATGCAATTTTTGGGAGCATGAGCTCTGCCTCTCTCAGTATGGTTCCCTGTATGTACTGGGATTGGTGATGTGAATGCAAAGAGGGAGAAGAGCTAAAGAAAGAGGACAATATTAAGCAAGACAGTGAGAAAGGCAGTAACAGGAGCTGCATGAAGGAAAATAACTATGGCAAAGAGTTGTTGGAGTAGGGTTATAGTCTGGAGTTCACTGAGAAAGGATATAGGGGAGCAACATCATAGGAACAAGCTGGTCTGGGAATCAATGAGATGGCAAAACAAAGACAATCCAAGCATGGAAACAGTAGCAGACAGGTAATGAGAAATTAGTCTAATTAATTGGATCTCTCTGTCAAAAACTGGATTAAAGAGTTGAAGGTGGAGCCCTAGATTAAAGACAACAAACTGGAAATGGGTACCAAAGTGAAACATGAAAGATCTTTAACGCAGTAGTGAGATTTGGCAGGATAAGTAGATAGGGGCAGGGTAAGGATAATGGGAGCAGACAGGAAGATAGGTAGAGGGGACTTGGGTGGGAAATCCATCAAGGGAAATGGAGCAGCAGGCAGCTGAGGAGAGAGAGATGACTTAGTCTCATCTAAGACGCATCTTAGTCTTATCTACAGCCACAGCAGTATGGCTGGGGAGAGAAAACAATTCACTCTGAGTGAACAGACAATCCATGACTGAGGAAGACCTGCTTATTCCTTGGTACCATTCAGCTGCTTCTGGTGCTGAGTAGCATGGAAGAAGACAATGTGCTGTTGCTAACAATCTTTTTTTCTAAATGGAAGAGTCAAAGGTTTCCCTTTTCTGATAGACCTGCGACAAATCAATGTTGTACCAAACTGTTGAGTAGCTGTATTGTCTTACTATAGTGTTGAGTAAATCTTTACACAAAGACAAAGCCTACAGAGATACTTCTGTTTCAAAATCAAAACTCAGAAATCTGGGGCTTTCAGAATCAACACTCTGTTAAACACCTGATGGCTTCTTTTAAATCACTTATTATAGATGGACAAAATATTCAATATTACTATAACAGTAGCATAAGTATGAGTCCTCCAATTTGATCAATTTTTGATCTTTGTTTAAAATATCATCATGTTTATTTGTACTGACCCAGGTCTGAAATTTTACTGTAGCTAAAACTGAAGACTCACTTTTCTCCAAAACTGGGTCATGACTAAAGCAAATATTTTATTAGCAGCTTTTATTAAGCATATAACATCTTACCAGATAAACAATATCTTTCCAAATACTTACAGACTAAAAAGAAAATTGTTATTTAATGGTATTTTGAGAGAAGGGGTCAGGGAGTGAAAATCTATGCAATCAATTAATTAAATTTGATGAACTATTCCAGCTTTATTGCACAAAAATATATTCTGTTACTTAGTATCCAGGGTTCTCGAAGGGAACAGAGAAGGGTCTCCAGCAGTAAACCTGATATTAATGAGTTCTTATGCTACTGTGAGCTACAGAAGTTGTGCTTTGCTCCTATGCTTGCCCTAGGGAATATAATATGGAGGAGCAAAAGAGCTGGAGCATAACAAGGCCTCATAGCTTTCTGATTATTTGTGCTTCGAGGACTGTAGGGAAGACAGAATAAATTATAACAAGCCTTTAGGCATGCCAGCCTCTGTAAGTATGTCAGAACGTGCTGGGGGAGGCTATGTGGCTGTGTTGGTAGATATTTTGCCCTCAGCAGACCCATGGTGTGGCCATTCTGTTCTTAAATTCCACTTCCTGGAAAATCTATCTAAATCACTGCAGAATTTCCAATGCTTTCAGTTGCGTCAATAACTTAAAAAAATAAAAAAAAATAATAAGATCAATTTTTCATTCATTCCAATACATCATTTATTTCTTTATGGTATTTCATGGGATACGTTTAATGGACAAGGGGCTGGACAGTAGGTCTCATCCTGCATCTGCTGTAACCCACAGGCTTTAGACGCTGTTTGCCTCCTTGTTCTCTCATTTTCTTAAATTACTGTAATGATGCCATTGTCCTAGCACAAAGGATTGGGAGCACTATCGTCCATCCAGACTGGTGTTGGAGTCAGCTTAAACTTTTTGAAGATGTGGCTTTAAGTCACATGCAACAGACATGAGCAGGTTGAGATGAATGTTCATGGGCTGTATTGTACTGTTTGAAGCCCTGAAGTACTGAAATCATTAGCTTGGAGAAAAGGAGATGAAGGGGCAACCTCGCTGCTGTCTACAGCTTTCCTGAGGACAGAAAGTAGCACGGGAGGTGCTGATTTACCTGGTATCCATTGATAGGATATTTGGGAATGGTTCAAAGTTGTGTCAGGGGGGTTTCAGGCTTGACATTAGGAAACATTTCCTTCAAACACTGTGATAGGCTTCCTGGACAGATGTCCTGGGTTCAGCAGTAGCAGTCATTTTTCTCCTTCTTAATAGCTGGTGTAGCTCTGTGTTTTTGACTTTCGGACTAGGAACAGCGCTGATAACACTGATGTTTTTAGCTGCTTCCCAGTAATGTTTACTCTGACAAAGGACTTTCTTAGTCTTGTGTTTTGACAGGGAGGAAGGGAACCCAGTAAGAAACAGAGACAGGACGTCTGACAGAATATGACCAAAGAGGTATTCCATAACACAACACATCATGCCCAGGATGGAAAAAACTAGGGGAAGGAACCTGGAAGAGTTCACTTCACAGCTAGGTTGTTGGGTGGTGATCAGTTGTATCCTCTTCCCTTGTGTTTCCCTGGTCATTATTATTATTGATGGTTGCAGTAGTGATTTGTATTGTACCTTAGTTACTGGACTGTTCTTATCTCAACCCATGGGAGTTACATTCTTTCAACTCTTCTCCCCATTTCCCCCCTTCCCCCCCGTAGTAGGGGGGAAGAAAGAGGAGAGGGAGTGAGCAGACTGCGTGATTTATGGCTTAAACCATGACAGTTCTTTTTGGTGCCCAACATGGGGCACGAAGGGTTGAGCTAATGACAGGATTAATAGACACTCATCACAATACTGATTTATTGGCTCTCAAAGTTGTTGCTCTGTATCTCTCAGGTTCAGCGTGTGGTACTTTACTTACAGCTGGTATTTGCTATCTTAACATTTTTCAGATATGGGTTTTGGGTTAAGGCTCTTGTTTCATCGTACTTTATTGGAATGACTTTTAATACAATTGACTCAGTGACCGATCATGAAACTGACCCGGCTTTTGTTCCCAGTGTGGTCACCAACTCTATACTTTGGGAGGCATATAACAGAAGTGTTTAGCAATTACACATCTCTTTTCACCTCCTTGGGTAGTCAACCTGTGAAGAAGACGTTCTTTTATGTTCCCATCCCCCACACACCAGACCATTTACAGCATTGTTTAAGAATTTTGAAGGTTTTGAATGGCCTTTAGATACCCTTGAGACCTGCCTGTTGATTGTGATGAGGATCACCATGTTGACACGCATACTGAGTGTGTTTTACCCATGACCATTTTGTCTGGTTCTGAGAGTTATGCAGAGTCGGGTTTGGGCCTTGCCTAGGGTTTGACAATGATATAGAAGGACCAAGAGATTTTCCCTGAGGCTGGACAGTCACGAGTGGAAGGGTGTGTGGGATAGTATGGGCAAGTATCTCGGCCAATGGGGCTCTCCAGTGCTTTGGAACTTCATTGAACAATTGCAAAATCCAGAAATATTAATAAAATACTTAAGGGAGGTGTGCTGTCATTCTGGTCACATCAGAGATGGACAAACCATAGCAATGTGCTGGGGCTTTACCTATGCTTACAGAGCCCTGTTCAACACCATTCAGCACCTTCAAAAGGGAAAAAAATGTCCATGGATCTGAGGGTGGAGCACCAGATGGCACAGCTACTCCAGCTCCAAGCACAGCAGCTCATGCCCCAGGGCACAAGCTCTCCGCTCTGCCGCTTTAAAGGCCGCAGTTGGTGCCACACGGCCCAGCAGGCCCCTTTACACACAGCTTAATGGCATCAGGGTATATTGTGCACCAGTATCTACTGGAACTGACAAAGCAATTGCAAGAGTCCGTCAGCCTTTGGAGGCTGCTCTTGGCAGCTATGAAAGAAAGGTTTCCATGCAAGGACAATGTTATGAGTCTTTCAGCCAAGTGGACTACTCTAGAAAAGGGTATCCAGTCTCTGAGGGAATCAGCCACTGTAGAGATGATCTATAATATGAAGCTGAATAATGGGATATACCCATAGATCCAGATGAAGCTGAATGTACCTGGTCCATGTGGCAGAAATTTACACAAAATGCACCTTTATCATATGCCCATTCATTGGCAACAGTAACCTGGAATGACATAATATCACCAACAGTGGATGAAATGATTCATAAAATCCAAGAGTTCAAAGACAATCTCACCCCTTCCATCATCTCAGCTGTGGAAAAACTGTTCCAGGACCTGAAACAATTGAGAGATGAACTATCTGATTTATCCAGCTTCTCAAGTGTACAAACACACATCTCTGCTATTAACAAAAGGTGTCCTACTGTTCAAGGGAGAAGATATAGGAGGTATACACTACGGGCCACCCTATGGTTTTACCTGCAGGATCATAGGGAAGATATAACGAAGTGCGATGCAAAGCTTACTTCAGTTTCAGAGGAATCGGTTCATGAATTGAAGAGGCAAGCAAAGGTGAAGGCTGATCACCTCATGAAGGCTGCGGCTTCAGTCTCTAGTGAGCAGGCTCCCAGATGGAGTGGAAGAGCCAATTTTACTTCATCTGCTGTGATAAGGAATAGTTCCTGTCAACAAGATATGAGTGATCAATGTGATTACTATTAGAGGGGCCCACAAAACTAGGGAGGGGTAGAGAGAGGCAGCAGCGGTAGCTGCCACTGGCCGGAAATGGTGGGCCTTTTTCTCTAATAGTTCATATCGTACCATGTCTGTCAGTGTTTCAGAGGCATTTGGACAATGCCCATGACAATATGCTTTAACTTTTAGTCAGCCCTGAAGGAGTCAAGCACTTGGGCTAGGTGATTTTTTTTAAGTCCCTTCCAACTGGAACTATTCCATTCTGTTCTGTTCTATTCTATAGACTCATGGTCTTGCCAACAGCGTTATCTTTTTTTTTTTTTTTTGCAGTCCCTGTGTTTTCTTCAGGAGCCTTTATTATGTATATTTGCAGGAAGAATTTTGGTAAGGCAAGCGAAAGGACAGTTAGAGGTCCTTCAGTACCTGATAGGACTTATTGTGGCCTGTGCACTTAGCTGCTCTAAACTGTAAAGGTATCCACAGAATTTCAAGGCATTGTTAGGCTCTGCAGATTTCAGTTGATTCCGATATAGACGACACATGAGAACTTCTGAAGATTTGGGATTTAATTGCCCAATCTTGAACTTACACCCTTTATTCTTTGTTGACTTAACCACACTGCCTTGCTGAAAACTGTAAAATCTTTGGCAGAGTGATTTCATGTGAGTAGCATATTCTGGCTAAGTATACACTTACATTTCAGATTAGACCATCCATTACCTATTATTAGCTCCAGGACCAGGAACTACACCTTTCTTTTTGTGTCACAACTTGACAGCTATCTCAAAGCCAATCCCAGTGGATGGCAGGGAATGTATAACTGAAACACACCCAAAGAAGTGATAAATGCTCCATCTCTGGCAGTGTTCAAGGCCAGGCTGGGCAGAGTCTTGGGTGACATAGTATAGTGTAAGGTGTTCCTGCCCATGGCAGGGGGGTTGGAACTGGATGAGCTTAAGGTCCTTTCCAACACAAACCATTCTTTGATTCTATGATTGTATAAATTCTTTGCACCAAGTAAAGACACGACATTGGTCTGCAGATTCAATTCTGTTTACAAGATGGCTTCCACATACGTGTATTTGGATGCTGGTTCAATTCCTTGGGCTTCCTGCAAAAAGAGAAGGTAAACCCACTGGGAAGTGAAACTGTACTGGACAGTGAACAAGGGGTTTGTGCCAGGATGTTCATCTCATCCTTATAGATCTTGTTCTGCTTGGATGGCTGGGTGAGCATGTATGTATGTCCTTAAAGGCAGATAATACTAAGATCAGAATTAGCCATGGATATAGAAACACATCATTATATCCTTGCTTCCCACCTCTCTATTATGAATTTAAAGCTAAAAAACACCTCTGAAAAACCCAATCAAAACACAGAAAGCTGAGCAATCTGACTAGCTATCCTGCTTGTTGGGCTTATGCAAGTAGACCATAGCATACAGGCTGCTCATGTACTCACAAAAGAAGTCCAAGTTATGAACAAAAAACATACAACTCTGACTTAGATAAGAAATAGTTTAATATTTTTTTGCTATATGTATTCATGTTATGGGTTTAAGCACCGCTTTTTAAAAGGAAAGGGGAAGGGTGGGATTGCAGCAGACTAGCTCAAATTGAAAATCCTGAGTTCAAGATAAAGCCAACTGGGACTAAACTGAGAGACACATGGATTTAATGAACATGGTATTATTAATGCTTATCACTGTCTAGGTCCATACAGTTCAATGGCAGATCGCTCTCTAGGTCCATGCAGTCCAATGGCGGTTTCAGAAGGATGCAGATAAAGGATTTCCTGCTTGACGCAAGTATGTGGTGGTTCCAGTAAGCATCCTTCTGAACAAAGAGCACTAGGGAAATTCTGAAGCCTGAATGTATGACTAACAGTGCTGAGCCCAAGAGGGAAGGATTTTATGCAGGCTTTTGTCACTTTTTCAACTAACTGCACTAATACTCAAGCTGCCACTAAGCAATTGCCTTGTTAAGTAAGAGCATGAAACAAAGTCCTAATTGTTTGTAAAGTTTATGGTGTTTTCTTCCCAGGTCTTGGGATGTTCAGTAACCTGTGTTCAGGACTATTGAAACTGGAACAAAGAAAGCTCTTTTTTTGGGCTAGATTCAATACGACTGGGATCTAGAGATTCTCCATCCCTCTCCCCATGCCCACTGTTCACCCCAAAAATGTGATGGGGTTCAGAATCAAAGAAAACCCAGATACTAGCTCCGAATTTTGCAATCATTATTTCTCTTCTTGTGCTAAATCAACCTAAAATCTGTGACACTTGAAGTCCAGAGTGTGATGCAGCAGACCAGGCCTCTCCCTGGCTTAAATGAGGCTACATGTCCCTTTTCTCTAGCAGAGTCCCCCCTGAGCATGTGCCAGCCTTCCCCTGCAGCTGGAGTCTCCCTGCAGAAATCAGCCTTGCAGCACTGAGAAGTGCTGATCCAGTGTGATTTGGGAGATGAAAAGATAACTTGACATGAAAAATTCCTTATTGCCTCAGGGGAGCTGAAAGAGGATAGGGCTGCTCCTTCTGCTGGAGACTTGGACATGTTAGCAATAGATAGAAGTAAAGAAAGGGAGGATAATTAAAATAGTTCCTCTGCAGATTCACTGAATCATGACAATTCAGAACTAGAGACACTGTAGGAGGGACAAGAAGATTTACTGGATCAATGAGCTGCTTATAAAGGAGGAACAAATTAAGAATATTTAGCATGAAAATTAACTCTGGGAGCTAAGCTTAATACTGACCCAGATACAGCTTGAAAGCTACTCCCTGAGTAAAAGAAAATCATTATTGGCAGTATGAGACTCTTTAATTTTAGTCATATGGATTTAGTTAAGAAGTAATATACTTGGAGAGCAAGCAGGGGGGTAGAATCAGGACCTAATCAGATATAATGCCTTAAACAGGAAAAGAAGTGTAGGCCACACACTATTGCCCCAGACAGAAAAACAGCATGGCCAGGTGAACAGAAGCTCTATGGGGGTAACAAGTGCCACAAGCCAGCCTGATGTCCTAGCTTGGGCTCAGAGCTACAACGATGTGATCAGGCAACTTTTGGGTTGTGTTTGCCAGCTCAATAGCATCAAAAGAGTGATTGAAGACCTGAAAAAGCTCTCTCATGGAAACATACCCTTTTCTTCTGCAGGAAACATGGTGGATTCTGGCTCTGACTAATACGCTCTTGGAACACAAGTTGCTGCAGCACAATCTCAAATGTTGCAGTGAGGTACACGGCACACTAAAAATCAACTTTATGAGACAGTTACTGATTTTTCCCTATATAACCTCTCACGCTATCACAGTTGCATGATTTGCATACTTGATATCTGATGCATGCTTGATGTGCTTGAGAAAAGAAAGCCCATCCACAACCCAGGAATGGCCAACACATAAGGAAAGCCTGGAAAGTGTCTTTGAGAGATTGTTAAGGGCATGCATGTTCTCCAGCTGCCATAACCAGTGTTATGTCCTTGAGAGTACCCTGTTTTGTCACCGCAGCACAAGTATAGACGTTATCCTGTTTTTTACACTGAAATAAACCCACTTGTGTGCTAATTGAATGGTGGCTCGCATCATCAGTTTGCACCACATTTATGGGTAAATTATCTCAGTAAAATGCTCATCCCCAGGAGCCATGGCAAATACATCCTTTGAAGCTGATAAAAGATGATCATCTCAGATTAGTGGTGAATTTGAAAGCACAGATAGGAATCAACCTATTCTTTCATGCTTTAAGCAAATTTATGTAATTACAACCGTGTCAACAGTTTCCAGCACTTTGAACAAACTAAATGCTCTCTTTATGATTGCTGTATCTTCAAATGTACAGGATGAGCTGTCTAACGCACAAACATTGTCCACTGCTTGCTTTCACATACTTAAGATTTTCACTGTCTATCAAAAAATACAAGTAATCACTGCCTCAGACTAGTGGTCAAAGGATCAAATGTTTTAAGCCTTCAAACATGTAAGTTTTGCTTGGCCTGAAAATTCTCAATAAGGCTGCCTTGTCTTTTCTGCCATAGTAGATCTAGCAGCTTCAGCTGGCTCAGATGTCAGTCACCGGGTTCACTGTGGGCTGCAACACCTCCTACTGCACTAAGAAAAGGTAAATGCTCACAGTTCGCTCAGTGTGTTCTGAGCTCTCTGCTACCACCAGCTTCATTAGCTGTTTCAAAGACAGATCAGGTAAAACTACATGGTTCTGCAGTGATGAAATGCCCTCTGTCATTTCCTATTAAAAAATGCATGACCCCCTTTCTTCATTACATGGAGCTTTAGCATATACTAGATGTTACTTCCACCCTAATAACACCCAAAGGGTTGAACATATTAATAGGTACATATATATATGTTTCCTGCAGCTCTGAATTTTCTTGTAATCTTCCCTCTTTTAAGTAAGACTCTGGTAATTCAGCTGTGAAATTAAAGGAACAGGGGATTCTGTAGTGAGCTCTACTTTTTTTTTCCCCTTGTGAAGAAATCTTAATAATGATAACTTTATGGCTGCCTACATTAAATAGGAAATGCAAAATACTATAGTTTAAGATTAAGAGCCAAACTTCTCTAGGCAGTGCCTGGAAAAGTTAATTTTTTTCTCTTGAATTAATCCAGAGAAGTACCTGCAACATATTAGTGAAATGCTGGACACTCAGTAAATAGGAGAAACCTGCTAGTGCTGCATCTATTTGTGATAGCTGTGTTTTCCTTAATTTTGGTACTAAACCATCATCAAACTCCTAACAAATGCTCCCACATTCATCCCACTTGATTTAAAGCACCTAAATTAGGAGCCTACACTGAATCCAGGACACCTACTCACCTTAGATCCTCTGTGTGGTAATCTAGGTGGAAAGCTAAGCACCCCTACAGAGCAATTCAGCCCCTCCAAGGTCTGGAAAAAAAAACTCCACTAAGGCTGGGATTATCCTACCCTGTCTGGGTTTCTAATGGAGGCACCTCATCAGCTACGAAGCTAAATGGGGGAAAAAAACATATTTGACCATTTGCATTTACATGACTTTTACATATTGGCTCCCCATCATTTAACAGACTTTACTGATGCTATTATAGTTTGACTGGTTTTCATGTTCAACAGTAAATGGCGTATTCATAGTCTGCAAAACTCAAATCCTTTTCTAGACTACAGAGCTGCTAAAGCAACACAGGTTTGGAGCTAGAAAACTAAGCAGTGTTTTAACACAAATTTGAGGGATTATATCAGCTGTCAGCCTGCTCCTGGATGCGTAAGCAGCGGAATTTTTATGCAAAGGTTGTTTTGAGTCAGGGTTAAGTGGGACTGGTGTGCTTGTGCATCTTCAACCAGGCTCTTTGTATTTTTCCAATACACTAGTGCAGCTGCCGCTGGGTTCATACATGTAAGCAACTTATCTAAACTCTTAATAACACAAGCACCCAATGCAATTCATACTGCTTAAAAATAGGCATCTAAGATGACTCAGGTTAGTTATTTATCCAAACTGCCTTTTACTTGTCATTGGTTCTAAAGGATAGCTCTCTCTAACTCAAGTATTTAGCTATTTAATACAAAAAGTTGAGTGAGATAAACCCCGCTTTCTGGTTTTGGGTGTCTGTTATTCCAGCTGTAAAATGAAGCTACTATTACTCACTTGTATAGCACCTCAGAAACAGGGACAAAGTTATGCCCTGCTATTATACATCTGACTTACTACTTAGCTCTAATGCATTGCTGCTATTCCTGATTGAGCTCACATAATGCAGACAATACTTGAACATTTGTGTTGGTTATGCAGTGTCTTCTACTTGCTGAAGGGGAAAAGCACTTAAAACTTTGTTCAGTATTAATTAATCACTGAGAAGATAGCAAGGAAAGTGGGTGACAATAATTAATCCAGAAAATACTGAAGGTTAAAAGAGGATGCATGTTTACCTCACTAGTTAAGGCATTAATATATAACAAAATGGAATTGTGGACTATCTCACTCGTGAAGACTAGAATAGTTAGGGTCTTGTCTACTTATGCTCTGTATAGCAATGCATTTTGAAACTAATGAAGTGCTATGTCTTTATGAGACTTTTCATGCACAATAAGGCTAATTAGAAAAAGGGGTATTAAAATAATGACTTTATCTTCATGTCAGTTAACTATGAAGGAGAATTGGAAAAGTTTAGGGGCATTGTATATTCACCGAAGTTTCTCATTCTTTTACATTAATATCTAGTAAAGCTCTGAGTGGTGTTGCTTAATACTTTGGATTTAGAAGAGATTTTTTTAAATATTGGAAATCTGTATTTTTTTTTCCATCAAACCTTCAAGGAAATTGTTCCTACTACTCAACACTTTATATCCTTGGTCAGATGAAAATGGACACTAAAAACCATTTTTTACTTTGGTTCAGTCAAGTATAAAACCATTGCTGGAGTTAAAATGTATAGGCAATTTATTCAAATAAGTCTGAATATACTGTATCCTACCAAACCACTAGACAAACTGTTTTGGCCTGTGATACATAAGAGGTAAGACTGGGTGTTGGACATAGAACTAGTCTTTAATTATTAACAGAGGTTTCTGCTCTTGTTCCCTTATTTTTCTCTAGGGAAAATGCAAGGTAATTTCTCTGAAGTCTTTATTTACTGTATAGTCTATAGAGCTGACACTGAGACTCACTGGCTATAAACTAGTTTTATGCCAATAGAAGATATTATAGCCTTCTGTTGGGAGAGTTTTTTGGTCACTACTTTTCTATGAAACACGAATGTCCATCAATATCTCAGTTAATTAAATAAATGAGAACTGAGTCTGGCCATGAACTTTGGCTGTTCTTGTTGAGATGTGACACAGATCTTACTTGTTCAATTAAGATGAAGAGATAAGAAAGCAACATCTTCACTGAAATCTTTAAAAAGCCAAATCTGAAAAGAAAGCTATCATTACATTGGTGTGCGAAGTGCAAGCAAAGGTAAATCATCTTTAAATACTCAGTGGAGACAAAAAATAGAACTATAGGCAACATTTTAACTGTTCAAATTGTACCAGAAAAGACCGACTGTGGTTTGAAGAAGATTCACTAAGTTTCACCAAAGTTTTAAAGAACCTTGCTTGTCTCTATTTTTTCTCTTCTATTAAAAATAAATACAACTGCCCTGAGGATATGGCAAAAATGGAATAAAACAAGCAAACAAAAAAAAAAAGGAAAATAGAAGGTATGATTATTAGAATAATGGAAAAAGTGATCTGTGTACAGCTAGTCTGGATCACTGATATCAGGATCTGTGATTTGTGGCTATTCACATTTTCACAGAAGGCAACTAAAAGATATGACTGATAGTGAAGAGCGGCATGTGGGATGTGTCATACAATTTTAAGCAAACTTTATAGTGAGAAGAAGAAAGTGGTTTACTAGTCAAGTAACTAATCTGTGCAAGTAATTGTCACAAGGTATAATGGAATGGTGTCTAAAAGAGGATTTTAAAATAGCTCAAGTATTTCTGTGACTATTAAAAATTTCATCCT
Source organism: Forpus xanthops (assembly GCA_032466535.1). Classification (NCBI taxonomy): domain Eukaryota; kingdom Metazoa; phylum Chordata; class Aves; order Psittaciformes; family Psittacidae; genus Forpus; species Forpus xanthops. The sequence continues at coordinate 16,606 of JASSUY010008214.1, read as the reverse complement.
TTCATCAGCCAGATTGTATAATAAAAAAAAAACCCTAATTTCACTGATGCTATCCATGTTGGGCACATCAGGCTAGTTTAGAGTATTCAGTCTTAAAACAGTAGTTCCTATGTGACTTTTTGCCATCTGTCTCATTTAAGTCTGAGCCTTGGTGCCAGGGAAGGTTATGGAACAGGTCATCACACAAGCCATCTCACAGCACATTAAAGACAACTAGTTGATCAGGCCCAGTCAGCATGGGCTTATGATCATGCTTGACTAACCCAGTCTCCTTTTGTAAAATGACCCATTTAGTGGATGAGCAAGGGGCTGTTGATGTTGCCTACCTACCATTTCCCACACCACTGTCCTGGAGAAACTGGCTGCTCATAGCTCGGATGCTCATACTCCTTACTGGGTAAAAAACATGGCTGCATGGCAGAGCCCAAAGAGAGTAGACAATACATAGTTGAATGGACTTAAACCCACATGGCAGCTTGTCACAAGTTGTGTTCTCCAGTACTGGACCAGTTCTGTTTAATACCTTTATCAGTGATCTGGATAAGGGGATTGAGTTTGAAGTAAGTTTGCAGACCCCATAAAGCTGGGCATGCAACATATAACATATGTTTTCTTCCTGCTCTATATCCTTTTCGTTCTCCAATCTTTCCTCCTTTCATCAATTATCTTATTTATGGATTATGGAAAATTAAAATTAAATGCTTTGCCTAGGGTCTTGAGGCTTTATGTCAGAGAAGCACATAGGAAGTTACTCTTCAGAGCCTGTAATATGTCTCCAGTGTTAAGGTTGAGAAGGGCTCCTGAGGTGTCTCTGGAATCCTAACATCTCCAATTGAGAGTAAACCAAGACTTCTCCATTTTCTCAAAGGACACCATGTCTCGATATACTTAGGGCACTTTGTGCCATTCCTTCCTGCTTTAGGTGAGAATGGCAAGTAATTCTGTTATTTTAAATAGTTAAAAAAGTTCTCTTTACCTTACAGAAAATTCAAGCCACATCTTTTTTCCCTGTTGGTCCACACAGCTGAAGCTTATATGCATGAAACTGTTTTCTCTATATGCTATTTTTTGCCCATACTATGGCTGATAATATTGGACACAGTCTTTCAAATCTACAAAAATCAAAAAAAAATCAAATCACAGCTTCAAACTGCACATGACAAATCTGGGTTGAAATAATCAAAGCTTTCTCAAATCTATAAGCAAACTGTTCCTACAATGGAAAGTTTTGAATAAGCTTAATAAAAGCTGATGCCTGCCTGCTCTGCCTTGGATAAGTCCACAGTGAAGTTGCATTGAGAAAAACAGCATGTTAATAACCATGAAGTTCTGTTTAGCTTTTAAAAGAACAAAACTCCATCTCTTAGTGCGAAACCCACTGTTAGGGAAAATTCCAGTAACTTTCTCTTTAAAAGAGAGAAATATAAGACTATATGGATAGAGGGAGCAATGATGGAGCTATAAAATTAGGGGAAAATCAGACAGGGGAAAACAAGCAACCTCTGAGTTTATTCAGGTTTCCAAATGCCAAAAAAAAAGAGCATACATTCATCTGGTTGGTTTATAAAATAAGATTTTGCATGTGAAATTATCAAAATTACAGGTGAATAGGTAGTCATTTACAGGAAAGTTTGTTTTAAGTTGCATTAATGCAGGACTGGTTTCTCTATTCATTATTTTCTAGTGCTTTCACTTAATGCCATTAATAACAGCAGTTGCTCAGTTATTCTTTTCCTTTTTGACCAGAAGGGACTCTTGAAAATAGAACATTACTTTCATTCTTCTATTAAACTTCCTAAACTTCTCTTGTTTTATTTCACTTTGTTAATTGCATTTTTTTCCTTCTTGTCACTGTAAGTCATTAAATCACTCAGTATTTTTGAGGGGATTTTTTAACTAGCCTTTTGGAAGAACAAGGCTGAACATTAGAGTTGACATAACATATAAAGCCATGTCATGCTCCCGGCTTTGCTTCTAACTATCACGTGCCAGTCAGGGAGCCAATGCATCTATATTCAATAGAACAAATTTTGTTCTGTGTGAGTACTGCCTATTTTATAATAAAAAATTCAAAGGCTTTGATATAATTTCTCTTCAGAGGTATGTATGAAGGATCTTCTGTGTGTCTCCCAAACTGAAGTTTCCTATCAGTCACTATCTTGCAGAGGAATTTGGTTCGGTGTCTTTGAAACATGTCTCCTCCAGGTTTATTTTTAGTTCGAAAACAGATCTACCAGCATTCAGTATAATGTAGTATTGAAATTCAAAGAACTCCCAAACAAGGAATACTGATTTTAATAGAAAGAAGCATATTTTTCTCTTCCTATGACAATTCTATCCTTCTTAAATAGAATCTCCTACCTAATTTTAACTTTTCATTCAAAAAGTAGGTACCTTTGTAACAATTCTATCCAATTTCAGCAGTAAGAACTCCCAGTTTGCCTGCTACATGCTGCATTGATCTTTGCACAGTTAAGTTTTTTTTCTCTTCCCTTTCATCCTTTGTACCTTGTCCAATATGCTTGTGATATCAGCCACATTTTCCTTGTTCTAGTTTGATTGTTGATTCAGTGTGCTACACCTGACTGCTCAAGATAACTGGACCCAGCTCTCTAGCTAAGATCTCTCCAGTTCTGAATGGAGATGGATTGGGTTATGTGGCCTGCTCCTGATTATACTAATTTGGCTGGAATTTGTTTGGGTTTTTTTCCACCATAACCTGTCATTTTGTGTGTCATGGTCACTTGTGAGCAACAAAAACTAAGTCTTTTTCTATAGACCTGCAGCACAACAATTTCTTCATTATCCTATATTGCGACAACTAGTTTCACCTGAGAACAGTATCTATATCGCAGTCATGTAAAATTCAGCATACTTTTTTCAGTTCTCACTCCCAGTTTCACAGTATCATTTGAATTCCTGCCCTGCAGCTCTTCAGGCCTTCTCTATTCAATGCCACCTGCAAAACTGCAAAGCTCACAATTCATTAATGACAATACTGAATAGAAACAGAATCAATACAGGACCTAGTATCCTACCATTTTCTAAACAGGTTTCCATCTACTGTGCACTGAATTGCAGTCTTCCATACTTTCTTCTATTTTCATGAATTACTGTGGAAGTTAATCAAGGTCCTTATTCTTGAGGTTGAGATGCGCAATGTAGGGCATTTTCCACAAGTCCTAGTACTCTGCAATCAAGAAAATTAGGGGTTTTTTCGGTATTATTTACTCTTTTTTAGTTTATGATTGTGAATCTTTTGATGACTGTCTTTCAGGTGAACATGATTATCTCATTCTTCCTTCCAGGAATTTATTTCCTCCAAGCAGCAGCAATTTGCAAATAGTGCCACAATTAATCACAGCTTTCTCATTAACTCTGCTTCCTCCTGTAATCACCTTTGATCAAAATACTTCACTACTACCACATTTTTTCTGCTTTTCCATCATACAGAGCAAATTATAGGAGGCCCAAGGAATGCATGATGTAGTATCACTGAATGCTACTCTAGATATATCTACAGAGAGGTTCTTCTAGGCTCCAGGGAGGAGGGAAGAGAGTTCATTTATATTAGGATTCATTTGGACCACAAAAAAGTCTTGGGACTTGCAGACCCCTCCCTGAGATTGTTCAGGCACTCAGACCTGGGAGCACTTGACTCCTGCTCAGGCTTTCCCAGGAAAACAGCATTGGAAGAAGCTGAGAGGTGATTCTTCCAACTCTCAGACTGGGTTCCTCCTCTCTGACATAGTCCCCAAAGAGGAGGAAAGCTGACCTGCACTACAGCCATAGCAGACCTTTGTTTGAACTCCTTCTCCTTAAACAAAGGCTTTTGAGGAGTGAATTAGAGAACTAAGATGTTCAAGTGGCCTAATATATAGATATTTTTGCATAGCACAGGAGTGTTTTAAACAGCAAATAGGTACTGAAGTGGTGCATATTCAACCCTTCAGCCCACAGGAAAATCTCACAATACCAATATCATAGTTATTACTAATTTCCCATTTGCTAACCTGTTTTCCCTTAGTACTGCTGTCAGCCATGTCAGAGTTTCCTCAGGCTCTTGCCACTCGCTTACAGCATTTCACCAGATGTCCCAGCTTTATTCTATCATTTGTATTCTTCCCTTTTCTGCATGGCTCCACATTGATTAGTCTTGTGTAAATATCTAAGTCTAAAGTCAATGCATATAGGCATCAAGACATATTCCCACTGAAACCACCGTGAGGTTATACTGCCTTTTCAGACTCTCATTATTTCAGCTTGTGAGCAATTATAGAATCATAGAATAGTTTGGGTTAGAAAAGCACCTTAAAGGTCATCTAGTGTCAGACCGCCCCTGCTATGGGCAGTGGCACCTTCCACTTGTCGTATTTACTGCCCTTAGCATTCAAGTAATATTCTTCCAGCTTCTTCCACCATTTCTTATTAATATCCTACGTAACACATATACCTTTACTTTCCTTTTCATGAAAATAAAGCACTTTTCCAAGTGCTCCCTGCTTCAACTCAGTTTGGAAACAGTAGTAACAGAGACACTCCTTAGCTCTCTATGTGTGTGCCTGAACATAGCACTTGCAGAAGAGCTCAGAACTGCAACCATAGTGATCTGCCCTTCCTAAGACTGGAGATCTAAGTCAACATGACTAAATATTACCTATTAAAATACGTAAATCATTATTATTTTCTTTAAAGCTGTGAATATAGACACATTTGTCCAGCATTTGTACATGAAGGGAAATAACATCCATCTGAAACAAAGGCTAACCTCTTCCCCTTCATAAATTTTAGTCCTCACCCCACACGTTAGGAAAATTAAGTACAACCTTAACACAGTGCTTTGAAGACTTTTCTTTACCTTGAGAGCAGTGTTTAACAGCAAGCACTGATGCCAGCATCACCTGTAATATGGCTCGCTGCCTGGAGATACTGCCCACGTGTGCAGCCTGGAGAGCAGAACCCCACACGACAAAACCTCACATAACTTTAGAGCTGTTTAAAGAGGAGAATCTGATCTATTGACTTGTTCTGAAAATAGCACCCAGTGGGAGGTGACTGACTGGCTAATACCTGTGGTGTTTCCAGAACCAATTGGGATGAAGTCTGTTGCCAGGAATCCTAGGGCAGTTTCCTTGACAACCAGAAGAAATGAACAACTGTGATGCACATGACTTTTCAGGTGTTGTTTTTTACTCCTTTGAAACAATGAACTGCCATACTAGAACCTCAGATAAATCAAACCTAGCTGTATATCCAAATGATGATAGATTTTATGTTCAAGGGCAAATTTGACCTGAGCCTGAAATCTCTCATGGCACAAACCCTCAAAAGAGCAAGCAGCATGGAAGTATTTCAGTATTCAAGATTACAGAAGGTTTGCAAGATTAGTTATGTCTTTATTTTATAAACTTTGAATGAAAAATTTAAAGAGACTGAAGATATTTCCTTGAGAAAGATAGATAAATCTAACATGGAATTAATTTGGATGTCCCTATTAAGCCCAAAAGCCTCAGATATTAAAGATGATTGCATATAGTATACTGTTCATCAGAAATACTATGGGCATTTACATAAGTCAACATATTTTGAAATTATTTTAACAATTAAGTACAAAATCTGAGTCAAAGTATACAGCATACAGTTACTCATTGTTTCTATGTAGAGTTGGCCATGAATTTTTAATGGACAGCAAATTCACCAAAAAAAATCACTGTTTCATAAAATCATAGAATGTTTAGGGTTGGAAAGGATCTTAAGATCATCTAGTTCAAACCCCCTGCATGTGCAGGGATGCTTCACACTACACCATGTTGCCCAAGGCTCTGTGCAACCTGGCCTTGAGCACCACCAGGGATAAAGCAGTGGAAAATCTGTTCCAGGGCCTCACTACCCTCACAGTAAAGAACTTCTTCCTTATATCTAAGCTAAACTTCCCCTAAGTTTAGACCTACTACCCTGTCTCTACAGTCCCTGGGGAAGAGTCCCTTGTAGCATCCTTATAAGCCCCCTTCAGATATTGGAAGGCTGATATGAAGTCTCCATACAGCCATGAATTCAAGTTACACTGAGAGGCAGCTTCAGCCCAATATAATTCAAAAAAGAGTCAAAGAGTGCTATTGCAAAATACTGAAATCACAGAAACAGAATGGTTGAAGCTGGAAAGAGACCACCAGAAGTCATCTAATCCAACCTTCAAGTTCAAGCAGGGTCACCTACAGCATAGGCTCAGTATTGTGTCCAGACAGCTCTTGAATATCTCCAGAGAAGACTCCGCATCCTCCCCGGGAAACCTGCTCCAGTGCTCCATCACCCTCAAAGGAAAGACGTTTTTCCTCCTGCTTAAGTGGAACTTCCTGTGTTTTAGTTTATGCACATTTCCTGTTGTCCTATTGCCTGGCACCACCAAGAAAAGTCTGGTCAATCCTTTTACACACTTCCTTCAAATGCTTGCATACATTAACCAGTTCCCCTCTGACCAGGCCCAGCTCCTTCATCTTTTCCACATAGGAGAGATATTCCAGACCCTAAATTGTTCTAACAGCACTTTGCTGGACTTGCTCTAGGAGCTCCATGTCTCTCTTGTACTGGGAAGCCCAGAACTGAAAGCAGTTCTTCCGGGGAGGCCTCACCAGGCCTGAGCAGAGAAAGAGGTTTACTTCCCTTGGCATGCTGGCAATACTCTTCCTACTGGAAGCTGGGAGAACATTGGCCTTCTTGGCCACAAAGGCACACTGGTGCTGACTCATGGACAACTTTCTCCTCTCCAGATGAAGGACCCTGCACTTGCTTTTGTCAAATTTCAAAAGGTACTGCCCTGCCCATCTCCTCAGTCTCTCCATCCTTTTGAAACACTGCACAGAACTCTGGAGCATCAGACACTTCTCCCAGTTCTGTATCACCAGCAAACATGCTGAGGATGGACTCTGTCCCTTCTTTATCCACATCATTGATGAGTATGTTGAACAATACTGGATCCAGTATTGACCCTTAGGGGACACTGCCATTCATCCAGTTCACAATACACCTCAATGTCCACTCATCCAGCCCACACCCCCTGAGCTTGCTTGTAAGGATGTCATGGGAGACAGTGTTGAAGGCCTTGATGAAGTCCAGGTAGGCAACATCCACGCTCTCTCCTCTTCAGTGCAGACCATATTCCCATCATGTATCATAGAAAGCAATCAGGTTGGTTAAACACGATTTCTCTTTGCTGAATACATGCCGAATATTTTTAAAAGGAAACGTTCTTTTAGGTTCCAAAATCTGCAGTTTAATAAAAAAACAAACATCCATTCTCCTGTTTTGTGCTTGGGTGGAATAAGCTCATGCAAAGAAGGTAAGGAGAAGTTGAAATGTATACAGTAGATAAAATAAGCAAAGTAGAGGGAGTAAAGAAAGGGACTTATCAAAAGTGACAATCCAGATGACAAATGCAAATGTTTTTTAACTCTATCTGCTACATATGGAGGCTCAATCTACTCTCTTCCCTATTAGTATTGGTAGATAACAAAAATTGGAAGATCACCAAGGATCAAAGCTAAGTCTTTTTGAGTTAAGAAAGGGGTGACATCTGAGGTCTAGAATCCCAGATAAAATCTGGAAGTGGCCAGATCATAAAAAATTTCAGAAAACCTCCCTAATTCTTACTTGTGGCTGAGAGAGTGAGTTGCTGGGAGAGGAAGATATAATAAAGTGTTACTGTGGCAAAAAATAACTGCAGCATACAAAAAGCATTGCGTAAGGAAATAAATCAGCCCAGTCTATCATTAGTGGGAGTTAGGCAAAAAAAATATCTGAAACTGAGTGTGACTGGAAGCAAACCAGTTAAGATAGAACAATATGCACTATAAAAATAATCAGAGAAATCTGGATTGACCTGGACATTTTTTAATGAGGACACTGCATGCATCTGAATGAGTCATTATTAGAGATATAGGTGCTTCCCTAAAACAGATTACATTCATAATAAATGGACTTGAGTACAGAATTTTAAAACCATATTAGTGGTAAAGGTTGATGCCTGGGGCCACATTAGCTCAGCATTAAGCTCTGATCTGTCATAGATCAATGAAATGTAGCAAGCCTGAATTGCTGATTCAATTTAGTATTCATTTACTTCCAGAGCAGAACACAAATAGTAAGGAAGAAAATGTGAAATGATCTATGAGAACAAGATCATGTTCTAAGGGGAACTTAGCATGCATGCATGTGTTTAACTTACGAATATTTAGGGAACTAATTACTGAAAGAGTCCAATCAGTTCTGAAACAAAATGTGCTTTAGCACCTCAAAGGTCTTTTACCACTGAAGCTGAAAGAATCTTTGCCTTCCTCCCCAGCAGATACTGAACACAACCAGAATGGGTTTATAAGAACAAACTTTGGCAGGGTAGTACTAAAACCCTCCAACAAGGATATGGTGATTGTAGTATCTGATTTAGAATCATAGAATATCTCTAGCTGAACAAGAAGATGCGAGTGTGATCAGATGCTGGCAGTGAGACAAAACAGCAGCTTAGAGAAATATTAACACTTTTCCAAAAGTTTTGAAATCTGTTCCAAAACCAGTATTTAAAGTTGTAGCCCAGTCTCACAGCAGTCATCCTGGGACACTTCTACCTGAGCCAGCTCATGCAGTAGTATTTATCTTTAAAGACAGAATTATACTGGACTCTTCCTACTGCTTTGTTGATAGTCTTGACATTGTGTTTGCTGACAAAATGTGATCTGTTTATCCTAACTCTTTACCATATATGACCCTGCAATGCCTGAATATTCCTACTACCCCTATGCATTTTTAAAGCTTCTTTTTTTTTTGTCCAAAATATCCTGTGCTGTCAAGTCATACAAATAACTGACCAAGAAAATGTCACCAATCATTGACATATCCTATGAAGTTTAGTTTTGTTTTCAAGCTTCTTATTGTGTGGCAATAAACAGCTTTAGATTAGTTGCATAACTGGTAGAATGTATTTTTATTTAGTAACTGTCTCTAGAAATAGAGATTAACATCAGGGTTTTACTGGCTCTTTTGTCAGGATGCTGGCCTTTTGAAGCTACAGTATCAACAGCAGAACCATATTTATCTACAGAATTAATGTTGCCATTTCATATAAGAATATACTAACACTTGGAATAGGAGTAAGAGACTGGTTTTCTTTCATGAACAATTCTGCAGTAACCTTCTGTGTCAAAACAATTTGAGAGTGGAATCCCACAGTGGAAAGATACCGTTACTGTGATATACTCAGAAACAAGAATTTAATCTGCCATTTTTTATTCAGGCTTAATATTCTTAAATGGAAAATGTAAAAAGTCTGCAATGCAAGTTTTATTTGTGTCTATATATGCATCTGTTGTGGTTTCAGGCGTAAATCAATCTGCCTGCCCACTCACTCTTCCCACCTTCTTCCCCCCCACTTCAAGGGGGGGGGGGGGATGGGGGATGGGAAGAGGACATGAAAGAATACAACTCCAACGAGTTGAGATAAGGACCGTTCAGTAATCAAGGTATAACACAAATCACCCCTGCCGCCACCAATAACAACAATAACCAGAGGAAAACAAGGGAAGAGAACAGAGCTGCTCACCACTCGACGATAGAGCTGTGAACTGACTTCTTCCGGATTCCTGCCCCCAGAAGTAAAACTGGGCATGACGTACTGTGGTATGGAATACCTCCTAGGACAGCCCAGGTCAGGTGTCCTGTCTTTCCTTCCGCTCGACTTCTTCCAGGCTTCCCTTCTCCCTGGCAGAGCATGAAACTCAAAAAGTCCTTGGTCAAACCAAAATATTCTAAGCCATAACGATAAACACTGGTGTTATCAGCACTGTTCCCAAGCCGAAAATCTAAAACACAGTGCTACACCAGCTACTACTTAAAGGGGAAAGATGACTGCTGCTGCTGAACCCATGACAGCATCCATTTCTGCTTGCCTGTGGGTGTGGGTGCACACCTGTGGAGGCCCACATATGTATGTGTGATCCCACAGGCTTATATATATGTGTGTATATATATATATATATATATATATTGCACTTAGAATGCATTTAGATGATAACTAAATCATAAAAAATTATATTCTTTAGCTTCTGGACTAATGTCATTGCTACTCCAGTCTGTAAAGGTTTTAGGATTCACCAGCATTGTCTCATTTTGGTGCATTGTGTTTGTTCAGGATTTGACCTAAATCACTGAATCCCCTGGGAGCACAGCTGGACAAAGGTAGTCTCTTTCTGCAGTGTTTGAGCAGGAACACTCTGTTATGTTTACAAGGAAAAGACTAGGACAGCCTTGATGTCAACAAATATTCTTGGCAATCTCAGCAGTAACAAAGCTACATAGTAATTACTATTACTGCCCTAGGTAATATTGATTATAGCATTTGCTATGCATGGTAGCGAAATAAAGATATGCATAAGTGTGCAGTACATGTTTTTCTATAATGACAATCATAACAACCTCTACAAAAGCCTCCAGAAACGTTGCAGTTCTTCTAAGGGTATGTGCAGCTCTTCTTTTTGCTGCCAATTCCTTTCTTTATTTGTTGGGCAGTAGTTTGCAAGGGCTGTTATATACTCTGCATTTGGCAAAATGAAAGTTTTTGTGTACTTTTCACAAGCAGCAATTAACAGCACAGATGTTAATTGTGGCAGGGATTTTTAATGAAAAATGCATGCATTATAATCAACATGCACTTCTTGGAATCACATTTGGTGGATATTGAAGCTGAACAAAATTCAACCAAAGATTTCCTCAATCTAAATAACTTGGCAAGTAATAGTTCTCAAAACATATTAAACTGTAAGGGGCTGACTGCTCTGTATTCAGTCAGTGTAGCTGTCTATCTTACCAGTCATAGACATTTTGATTTGCATCAATTATATCCTTTCCACCATCATTTCTTTTCTGCTGGATTACCTTTTACATTAGGACCAAGACGGTTGGGTGTTCATTTTTTTTCCTTCCCAAGCAATTATCTTCCACAACATTCTAAACTGGATGCAAGTCATAAACTCCCAAAAGCTGTCAAATGAACCCTGGGATGACACTGACTTAGAGTAAGCCTCTGGTGAAGAATTAATTCTGGTAAAGCATATCTGACCATCTGTGATGAATTGATCAGGTACGTTGCTAAGACTTCACTTTATTACTGCAGTACCAATCCTGAAGCTGCAGCTACTACATGTTCCTGCAGAACTTCAAGGGGAAATATTCCCCCATCCATTGCACTGCTGTATTTTAAGGAACACAGTGATTCTTTGATTGCATTGTACAGCCATGTTCTTGTCCAGAGCATGAAATAAGAGGGTAGTATGTACTAGTAAGAGTTATTTTTCATCTGCAGTGCATTGATCTATGTAGTTATATGACAGCTTACACACCTATCAAAGCTAGTTAGTCCCAGAGGAAAACACTAGCATTGCGCTTGAGAAGCTTTTATGTAGGTAGAAGTGACAACTCTGCTGTAAAAACATCATACAACAAACCATAAAGCCTGGGTCTGACTGGGGATGCGAAAGAGCACTTCTGTTTCTAAACCAGAGATGCCAGAGCAATGTAAGGGATCCATATAAAACTGCATTGCAGAAATATTCACCCTTTTCACTTGTACAGGTATTCCCATAAAGACATGAGCTGGACTACTAAAATGTAGATATTCTAGAAAGTGAACAACTATAAAAGCGAGTGATAAGCTCATTGAGATCACAGTTTTTTTCTGAGAGCCTCAAGTGATCAAAGTTCAGCTCTGATCCTTTGTGACAAACAGCTGGTGTGAGCGTTTGGGAAATGCTGACTTAATGCCACTAAAATTTTGAATTTCTCCATTATCTATATTTTTTTACATTGAAAAGACACAGGAAAAAAAGAAACGGGAGCGTAGCTCATTTTGATATTTTCAAATCTGCCTTTTTAATTCAAAAGTGTATTTTTAAACATTAATTTGTTCCCTTTAAAAAAAAAATCTAAAAATGAAGCTCCCTCGTGGATCAAAATAATATTTGCTTTGAATGAAACTAAATTACCCTGTGCCATTTTCAGTTTCACCAGTGACCATTAAAATTAAAATTATTGATTGTTTCTTTCAAAACCTCTCATCATTTCATCCACATAAAATTCTAAATTAGCTGTCTTGCATTTCACACAATTTAAAGATTAAAATTAATGAACTTAATATGATACTCCACTCTCTTCATAACAAAGAGTATGCTCTTCACTGTTGAAAATGTTTCTTGTTGAGAATGGACATGTGAGCAATCCAGCATTTGGTTTAGCCTCACTCGAGTGGTGAGCAAAAGGCTTCAGAGGCCACTGAAAGGGTTAACAGAGGATGCCTGCCTGCAGACAGGGGGGAGTCGACTGAGTGGAATGTCACTGGACCTGATCCATCTGCTATAGAGCTGCCCTTGGGGCCGGGAAGCGGCTATTGACCTGCTTTTATAGGCATCTCATAAGCTGCAACCAATCATTAAGTTGTTGCTAGTGCTTGGTTAAGAGGTGTTAACCAATCAGATGTTATCGAATGTTCTAGTATTCTGAAACTTATCTATAAAAAGTGTTGCTTGTGTATAATAAATTGTCAATGCTTGATCACATCGGTCGTTGTCGCGTTGTGCATGATCTCCTGCACTTCACTAGTAAATCTTTTGCACTTCCTACTCAATGCTAAGAATATCTGATGCAAAATTCTACCATTAAAACATTTCCTGTCAAGAAAATAATCAATAAAACCCTTCCATGTGTTTCATTCCAAAAGAACATTGAATTAATTTAGAAACAGCTGGTAATGATAAGGTTGAAATTGAAAGCAAACATTATGTACATGAATATGAGATAAAGGCACAGAATTGAAAAGGTTTGTGTTTAATTCCTCCAGATGTAACAGGTGTGCACACTTATGGGCGAATGTCTATGCTTTATAGCAGGTTCATTCCATATCAGGCTATGGTCAGTAATACGAGTTCCTTCAGAAAACACAGAAGCTTTCTGCCACTGTGTGTGCCATGAGATCCCTAAAGAGAAAATAGAACAAAATCATTCATGTTGGAAAAGACCTTTAAGATCATCAAGTCCAACTGTTAACCAGAAGCTGGCAAATCGACCACTAAACCATAGCTCTAAATGCCACATCTACACACCTTTTATATCCTTTCAGAAATGGTGTCTCCACCACTGCTCTGGGCAACCTGTTCCAGTGCTTGAGGACCCTTGTGGAGAAGACATTTTTCCTAATATCCAATTTAAACCTCCCCTGGCACCACTTGAGGTCATTTCCTATCCTTCTATCTCTTGTTACTTGGGGGAAGAGGCCAACACCCACTTCACTACAACTTCTTTTCAGGTAGAAGTATCCAGGATGATTGTTGTGAAACTGGGCTGCAACTTGAAATACTTTTTTGGAAAAGATTTAAAAACTTTTGAAAGAGTGTTAATGCTTCTCTGAGCTGCTATTTTGTCTCACCGCCATCATCTGAGCACATTTGACAGCTTTGCATTCCTGTGCCAAAAGTCGCAGTGTTCTAGTACATACATTACAGGAAGGATGCCTTAACAACTGGGTGACCACATTTATGCTGTTCAGTACCTGATTTAATACAAATATAAAATACCTGTAGCTGAATATAAATGGAGCATTAATCTATCGTTCATAGTTTTATTAGAAACATGTCAAGTTACATCTGTAATGTACCAAAACAGTTTAGATGTCCACTCAGGATTATGAACTGCATCCCAGAGCTGTTTACAACTTCTTCTGACTACAAGGAGAGATTAAATATTCAATTATTCAGTTGCCTACATAAGAGTGTCTAAGGACATGATAGGTACACTGGAAGATCCAAGGTATCTGTGTATGACTGGCATATGACGCAGAAGAACTACAGAAACATTGTGCTTTTCTGGACTGGCAGGTAGAAAGAAAAACGGATACTTGAGGGCATGTCAAATGATACTATGTGCCTGCATTAAGCATCTTAGTGAAGCCCTGAATGCCTACCTCAGATGCTGATAGAAGAAAGAACATATGCACCTTTGGGTTTTATGTGTTCAATAGGGAAAATTTTTGGCTTCCTTACAAGAGTGTTTTTAGGCCAGCTTCTAAAGTATGTTTGTCTTCTGCTTCCTTTATATCCTTGAGATTTAGCAGAATTGCACTCACAGAAATTTTTGCTATTTATTAGTTGCAACTCAGTAACCCAGTCACAGAGATGATCAGTCACAGGAAAAGAAACCTCTGGCTGCACAGGCTGTGTAATTCCAAATTTAGCTAAGGTTGCAGATGAGCTCTGGAAAGATACTTGTATTGAGAGTTCAACATCAGCATTGTCATTCAGAGCTCTTGGGTTTATGAGTCAGAAAAACTACTTGAAAGGCACTCTGATTCTTTTCTGTACGTGCTAGAGAACAGATTAAAAATGAAGGATTCTAAAATCACCTCTCTTCCTGATTTTTCAAATTAAAAACTTCATATGAAGAACAATCACAGCATTTCTGAAGGAAATCTCTCTAGAAGGAGAGATCTATTTTTTCCCTTTCCTTTGTAATTAGAGTAAATTACATTGGAATGATAATATTCAACATTTTTGTGTCTTGTCTCCAATGAGATTCAGAACTTGAGAGCCTTAAATCTTCATGCATCCCTTGATGTTTTCTTAGCAAAAGCATTTTACTCACCTTCTGATTTTTAAATAAAATTACTACCATGCTCTAATCCACTCCAAGATTCAAATAACAAAACTGATTGCACAGAAGACTGTTAAAGAACACTTTTTCCTAAAGACAAACAGGCATAGTATTCTCTAGTATCTCTGCATGCTCCTTCTCACAGGTGCCTAAATACGCTGTGAGGTAGGCTGAAAAAATTCATAACATCTGATAAAACTTGCCTTTATGTACACATAACTGTCATGTGGGAAGTGAGATTCATCATCTCCTGATTAGGATCAAAATTCAGCTATATAAAAATCTACATATGGTCTGAGGTACAAGCTCTGGCTACAGTCAGAGTTCAAGAGCTCAATATAAGTTGCCAGAGGGCTGGCATTTACTATTAGTGTTGTTTTAAGTGCTCTGCAGTACCCAAGCATTGTAAGATTATGGGATAATTCAGGCATGAAGGGACCTCAGGAGATCTCTAGTCCAACCTTTCGTTAATCTATGAGGCCATAGGGTCATCCATGAGGTCCTATCAGGCTGCTTTTGGTTACTTACCTGATGGGGTCTTGCAAAACTCCACAAATGGAGCCCCTGTCAGCAACATGTCCCATCCTTGGCTGGCCTGATAAGTGAAGAAAAAAGTCTTGCTATCCTATCTGAAGCTTGCTCAC
Organism: Forpus xanthops; assembly: GCA_032466535.1. Taxonomy (NCBI): domain Eukaryota; kingdom Metazoa; phylum Chordata; class Aves; order Psittaciformes; family Psittacidae; genus Forpus; species Forpus xanthops. The sequence continues at coordinate 1,280 of JASSUY010008214.1, read as the reverse complement.
ATTGAATTGGCCCATGTAACACAGGAGCAATGTTCTACAGAAGTGGTCAGCCATATGATTCAGGCTGCATGAATTACTCTGGTTAGAACTCCTCCATTTATAGTAGAAGCTTAGACATCTACCTCACATCTAAAGATTTACAGGTGAAATGCCATTGCCCAAATTTAATTGCCCTAAATACCTCTTTTCCAGCCAGAAGAGATCTCATGTTCTTTAAGACTAATGTCACACTTGCCAGACTCTCATAAAAAGCCTGAATAGAATCATAAAATCATAGAATCATAGAATCTCATAGAATCATTGAATCATAGAATTGTAGAATCATAGAATCACAGAATAGTTAGGGTTGGAAAGGACCTCAAAATCATCTAGATCTAATCCCCCTGCCATGAGCAGGGACACCTCCCACTAAACCATGTCACCCAAGGCTATGTCCAACCTGGCCTTTAACACCACCAGGGATAGAGCATTCACATCTTCCCTGGGCAACTCATTCCAGTACCTCACGACCTTACAGCAAAGAACTTATTCCTTATATCCAATCTAAACTTCCCCTGTTTAAGTTTTAACCCATTAATCCGGAATATATCAAAGAACACTAGAAGTATAAGTATAGGCAACTGAAATTAGGTGAAGTGAGACACCCAAAAAGTATTTGGTAACTTTTACCAGATTGATTGAAGTAAATTCTAGAATATTCTGTTCTTGATGGTCCCATCATGCATTAGCTTCACAGGTTTCTCATTCATAAACATCAGACTGTGCAATGATTCTTCCAAGAATTGCCAAGAGCTTCTGGGGTTGAAACGGGTATATCTTCACCTTCAGCTGTATCAGTTATGTCAGACTACCTGCCAAAAAAAGAAAGTTTAAACCAAACCTTGTCTACTTATCAGTCAGATAGGTAGAGAAAAATTCCATGCATCTGAGAATAACCATTTAAAACACTGAAATAAATACAAAGTTTTCTATTAGGCTATTTTAGACAATCTTAAATGATCAGATTATCATTTTGCTATCACACAGCTGGATAGTTGTATAAAAATGTTAGAAAAGGGCATTCAGGAAAGTAAATTGAGCTACACTTTTTTTAATTTTTTTAATAAAAAACCCCCTTTTGTTTGCAAGTCACAGATATATTCCCTGTTCCTTCCTAGAGATGAAGCGCTGTGGGATCATGCACTGTCAGCACAGATCAATTGCTGTCCATGAATCAATTACAGCATAAACCATGGGCAGAATCTGAGTAAGCAGATACTCAGATGCTGTGCTGAAACAGG
>JASSUY010008213.1:0-24359 GCA_032466535.1 Forpus xanthops | reverse complement strand
ATTTTGTACGAAGGTCACACTGCTCTAAATCTTTGCCAGTTCTCAGAAACTTGAAGATACGGCTGGTTTCAGCTAATAGTGATTACGGGGGTATCCAACTCTGCCAAAGGTGAAAAGTGCACCCTGAGGAAGACTGTTTACTTCATCTTGACAACCCCTGCCCACATGAGGAAGACTGCTTACTTTATCTTGAAGACCCCTGCCCACAACCATCGGAGGGCAGTCCATAAGTGCCAAAAGGGGGAAGACTTATGATAATGAGTACCTAAACTAACTGTAATATCGCCACACCTCTCACAGGAACCTAATGAATATGCATGTTTGTGTGTAATAAATACCTGCTTGCTTAACCCCTCAGTGTGCAAGTTAGGAGAAGTGATCCCCCTTACATCTGGTGCCATAATAAATATACCTGCTTTATAACTCTCCTTGAGTTGTAGAGTCTGATTCCATGCTTCAAGTATGACTGCAAAATCCCAGCTCCTGCATTTACATTGGGAACAAGGTTTTCCAGCATATCTAGTAATAATTCTTTACGATTCAGAAGTTCCCATGACTTGGTAGCAGGAAAATGTACCTGCTTCAGTGGCACTATAATTGCATTAGTGATTAAACACACTACGTTAAATGCTTCTTGGTCCCCTTCCAGTAAAGCTATTACAGTGGGATCACAGTGTCACCACAGTACAAATAGACATTCACCCCTTGATGGTACCTGTCCAATATTGTCAGGGGTCAAACATTTGAGAAACAGTAACTTAATGACATGCTTCTTATTAATTAGTAAAAACTACAAAGAAGTTTCCTCTCTATATATTCAGCACATATTGTTTCATGTATCTGGCAACTCAGAACAACTATACATATGTGAAATCAATGCATTTCTAGTATTGTAGTTAATGGCCTGTCACCATTTCCATTATAAAGCAATTTTCAAAGGTTTATAACTCTGCTAAAGAATTCACTCAGAGCTGAATCCTGGCACACAGCAAAAGCAAAACCAAAGCCCACATAGGTTTACTTTCATCTAACCAGACTAGAAGGATTACAGAATCGTAGAATCAACTAGGTTGAAAAAGACCTTTAAGATCAAGTCCAACTTATTAAAAGAAAATTGATTCAATTCTGTATTTTACTTTTCATCTTTCTCTTAGAGCATATAACACTTCAACTTGTACAGGAAGGAGGTTAATTAGACTATGTTAATAAGGTCTTTAATTTTCCTTTGAAAGTTGTATATCCTGTACAATAGTTACTGAAGAAAGCCATTTCACTTCTCTAGATCAGAAGTTACCTCACTGGTTTCGTATATGCTGCACATTTAATACTTACAGCTCCTCAATTTATTACCTTACTGTGGGGACATCAGCAAGTGTTTTTTTGACAATTTAAACAATTATTTGCATCTTTATGACTGAGGCACCTCAATTATTTTTCAAGAATGACGTACGCCAAAGTCTTTTCAAATAAAAGAACAAAGTGGAGCACATCAAAAACAGGCAGACCTGTAGAGAACTTGACAATCAGCATGAGATTTTTAAGCAAACTAAAATATGAAATTAAATACCCCATAAACGCAGTCAATGTGCTCTACTTCATCATCTGTTCGATACCCACATACTCAGTGATAAAAAAATCTAGTTTAATTAGAGAAGTGATATCTGTAAGATTTCATAATTATTATTATTAGTGAAGGGCACTTAGTTTTGCTTGGAAAATACATTAATATTCTGGTTTTGGACTCCTCATTTTCACCACAAACAATTTAAGTGCTGCTATCATTTCAAGACTTCTGGTAAGTTGCTGAAAATGATGCCTCAGTGAGTCACATGTTCATAAGGACCTCATCATCCCGACCTCAATATGAAATTAAATAGAAGGTAAACTTTATGTACAGCAGAGCACACTAGTGCAAAGCCCGTCGGCAGCTTTCTACACTCAAGACATGCTGATGCATCTCAATGAAGTAGCTGTATCCTGATTTATTATTTTTTATCAGTACTTGCACTCAGCATTTTTTTAAAACCCTATGCACTTCTCATGTTTTAAATATACAGACACTGAAGTGCTTTGTTGACAGTACGGCCAAAGAGCACAAATATACAAGAGTAAGAGGGGAAATGGGGAAAATACACAGTAAAAAAGTAGTTCCTTATTCATACAAAACATATAATGAGCTCTGACACAAAAGCACTGATAAGAGTTTCAATTCAAAGCCTCCTCCAACAATTCACATTATGAACTGCAAAGAATCCAATACATCTAAACTAAGTAAGACAGTTTCTAAGAAAGCAGATCTGACTCAACTGGCTTTCTAGCTGAGCTTACGAAGTTGGTACCCTCCAGTCAAAACTAAATGCTTCATATTCCCACAAATACATGTCCCTACATTTTCTTTCAAAAAAAAATCTCAGTGGCAAAATCCTATACCCAGCATTCCTCTGCAAGCCTTCAAAAATCTTCTTCACAAACATGTGCTGCCTACTCTCTGAAGGACAGTAAAAACTGAAATACTAAGTATTAACAGAGTCCAAGAGGCCTTTAGTAAAGTAGAAATAAAATTTTAAAGGTCTGATCTACCCAAGTTTCATCAATTCCTCAAGGACATTATTATTTATGCGCCCTGTAAGTAATAACTAACATTGCCCTATGACAACATAATCATCATCTTCAGATTTACAATGTGAAATCACATTATCTTTTCCTTCAGATCAGACACTCCAATGCACCACAGATAAGCAGCAGTCAAAAACCAATTCTATTTGTGTTATTCCTTTTACCAGCGGGTAATAGATACTAAATAGTAAAACATTCTCAGAAAAAACAGAAGCTGGAAAAAACGAGTACAATAGCAGTAGGAGTACTGAAGTTTTTTAAGTTAAAAAAAAAAAAAAAACACGAAACACCTTAGATACTCCATCCCAATTTTTTGGGGGGAGAAAGAGGGAGAAAGGGGAAAGTTACTTGCAAAATACAGATTTAAAATGTGCCCATTTCTGATCTGTTAATAATATTGTCTGCTGCCAATATTACTATTATTATATATTCAATTTTCTCAGTAACTACAGTGAGCTTATAGGTCTTTCTTGTATTTCTGTAACAATATTATTTGGTTCAAATAGGGAACAACTGAAGGGTAATAAAGCTGCTTCAAAAACAGGATGAAGAACTTCCATTCTTTTAGTAGACTGCATTCTGGTCTTCATAATTTTCTTTGATCACATGTTAATCAAAAATAACATGCACCTGACTCACTGAATAAAACTGTATTTGCTGATTTCTTCTACAGAGAAAACAAACTCCTGAAAACAAACACCTGATAAAACAATAACTTTATGTAATGGGGAAGTTGACTGTGCATATGTCTGCATATTTAACTTTCCATGTACATGCCATGGTTTAAGTAAATAATGAAAACAATAAAACAAAATATTTTGAGTCACAATATGAAGGCTTTGTTAATAACTATATAGATGCCTTTCATTTTTTCTTCTATACAGAAAATCTCTCCCTTCTCTTTCACAGCTACATGGCCACTACCACAGTCACTGCACTAAACAAGAAGTCAACATCATGAGGTATATCCTATAGGCACTGAAATAGAATGAGTGTGGTACACAAAAAAACAACACAGACCAACCACACAAGTGCTGCATTTGATCTTACAGAAATCAGTTTGCTTGTTATTGAGCAGCACCGGCATTTTTTACACTACATTATTCTGAGTTTATCTTATTTTATTCCACCTTTCATCTCTCTATACCTCTTCAAAAATATATATAAACCCTGTGTTTCTTCAAATTCCAAAAGGAAAACAGCAATTAATTCCCAAACAATCAAGACTGGGTAGCTAATGTATCTAGCTATTTCAGTTAAAACATCCAAAGTGCTGGGAACCTTGTCAGAGGCCTCAATTGTTTTGCTTCTGACTGTGATCAAGAACTGTTCTGTCTTCTGCAAGTTTAACTGCAGCATGTCTGAAAATTGATCCCTTGCATTCCAGAATGAGCATCTGTAGCCACAGAAGAGGAGAAATCGGGGTAAAAGAACAGATCCACAGACAACTTTCAGGTATACCTTTCAGGTATCTTTGCCCATACAACCTGTCTTTTGCATAGCAGTTTAAAAAAAAAAAAGTAGTAAAAACATAACCAGGAAAGTCCTCCTCCTCCACTATTATTGACTCATTGCTCCCACCGTCCCAGATCTCTTTATCAGAGACCACAATAAGCAAAGCAAAACACTAAACTGGATACAGAAGAAAAACAATAGCAAACAATAATCTAACCTAGTCCACCAATTACTAAAATAAATTATACTGAAGGGGTTAAAAGAAAATAAGTATATTAAAAGCCAAAATAAAACACAGTTCAGTATAGGTAAACACCCTTATTTTGCTTTTAACACTCTCATTACAACTATTGGAAGAATGACCTCAGTCTAAACTTGACTACCTTATTAAAGTGTAATTACTTTGACACATGAAACAGTTCAGAAAAGTGCCCTCACCTATATAACCTGCCTGTTGTTATGTACGTAAACTGAGGAAAGGGAAATTCCATTCTGTCAGCTGAAGTACAAGGGACTGAAAAGTAAGCATCACAAGACTACACCATCTGCTACCATGTCAGACTGCATAGCTCTCAAATTATTTGCTAACAGAGGAGATCACACAAAAACTGAAGCTTGTATTAAGTCCTGGATAACACTACAGCATGCATTTTTGCTTTCAAATTTTAGGGGTTATCTTCTAATAGAGAATCAGAAAGCAAAATTATAAAGCATGGACATCCAAAACTACAAGAATGAAGATCTCACACTTCAGCATACTTACCTCATAGGCTTAAAGGACTCAATACTTGAAAATTATTTTAACTTACACTCATCACTATAAAAGTTTCTATACTGCTACTATTATCCCTGACATGGAACAAAACACTGAACATAATTCCTGATGCTGCCAATCAGTACTGCTCCCAGTCTAATACAAACATATACAAACCACCTCCAGGCATACTTTCAGCTACCACCCATCAAACCTGGGGATCCCCAGAATTTGTTAAATTGGAACCGGAAGCATGAACATGAAACCCTAGTGCTCATTTACTTATCAGCTGGAAAGGCAGTCAGGTCTACAACAGGTCTCTAATCAGAACTCAAATCTGTATTTTCTTAAAGGTATTAGGGTGATTGAGTGCTAAAGAAATACTGCAACTTAGATAATCTCTTTTAAAAAGTGATTCTTAAAATCATTTATTTTCGCAATAGAAGTTCTTGTATGAGCTAGGTATGGGTTAAGCTGAGTTTCCAAGAAAGACCAGCTGTGTCTCAGTGTTCTCCACTAACACAGGGGATTATTTAATAGGAAATATTCCACCCATCTTCTCTTGAGCACAGCCTATGAAGAACTGGCAAACTGGTTCAGTGCTTAATTGACCTACTCAGAGAAAGCCACCTGGACTCCCAATCTCAGTTAGCTCTTGGCTTAAAAAGTCTGCAGAGCTCTTAAAAAAGAAAAAAAAAAATCAGACATGGCAACACAAAAATGGCATAGGAAGTTGGAGAGACAGATTGCTCATCTTACATTAGATGGTGGTCCCTTCTCCTTGGCCTTCACATGTAGCCGAAGTCAGAAAATTATACTGACTGTTTATTCAGTAAAAACTCTGGTGATCCTATATACTTACAAATATACCACAGGCATAACCACATAATAGGTTGTACCTCGACCCCTAAAATGACACGGCATCATAGAAAAGTACCCACACAGGATAGAAGTTAGCACAGTGCCTTTCTGCTGTATTACAAAATCTGCACTCTGGTTCTCTGCCAGTTTGCACTGAACATTTATAACTCTTTAGGTACTCAAAGAGCCGCAAAACATAACTCATGCTATCAGCATACAAGGGTTCCTGCTGTTGCAAACACTGAATCAGCTGAACCACTAGTAACACTAATGAGAATTTACTGTATAAAGAAAACATATTGCAGAAACCAGGCACCACACTGCAGCACCAATGGATGAGTCACAGTAGGGCTTACACCAAGTACAGAAGACCATTCCTCAGCTCTGCAAAATTCAACATAAATCAGCCTACTTACATTGCAAGGCTGCAGTGAATTGAATGCTACTTGCAGTGGGTATTACTATAGGATAATCCAGCGCGCCATGTCTGCAAATAAGTCTATAGGGAACAAACGCCACTTACAAAAATCAGTTTCTGTTAGAAAGAGCCTCTCAGTAGTACAGAGCAACTGAATACATTATTGATGCGGTGGTCTTGCAGGTTATTCATAGAAGGCAAAAAGCTGATTAAGAGAAACAGGATAAATCTTGTAACTTATTAGAGGGTTCAGTACCACATATGCAAAACAACCCAGAAAATTTCCCCAGTAAATAAAGTCTGAGTAATCTACATAAAAATGTCATTTGATTGCCTCCTTTTCATACTACATGACAAATGTTCTGGGCTACTTTTTCCTGCTTCTCTTTTCAGCATAAGATCAGCAAATCAGAAGATTTGAGAACAAACACATTGGGATTCTCACCAAAAAAAAACCCAACCACCACATCAACTCAACACAAAAAAAAAAAACAACCCAACAAAACCAAAAAAATCCAAAACCACACAAAAAAAAAAACCACCACCGCCAAAGCAAAAGAAGACTCACATGAAACCAAACATAAATATTAAATCCACTTAAACAGAATAAGAGAGGCATTCACAAAATGCTGGAGCAATGCTGAAATGAACAATACTGTATATTTTAACTCACTTCTTGCTCCCTCAGTAAATGTTTGTGAGAGCTCCCACTTCTGCTCTTCAGACTTTATTAAATTCAACACAAGCAAAGAACAGGTTTGACAGCCTCAACAGCTCTACTGATAAATTTCAAAACCTTTAAGTGCCTCTATAAGGTTAAAACAACAACAAAACAAAAAAAAAAACAAAAACAAACAAACAAACAAAAAAAAACACAAAGGAGACAGTTATAAAGTCGCTTTTTAAAAACATATGTGGCTCAGGATTTTCAACTGGACAAATCTTCAGGCTTAAGAATTAAATCTTCCTCAAAAATCAATTTGTGGGTCACCTGAGAATTAAAATTATCAGAATAACTAAATACCAATTAAACTTTTTCTTATGCATCACACAAGAAATGACCAAATTTTGTTTCCCTATGCCCTAAAGATTATAAAAAGAAAGCACAGCTTATTTGCAGAAGTCAACTATATGGATTAAATTTTTGACTTCATAAGAAAGTACTAAAGCATGGCTCCAAAGTAAGTAACATATTGATGTGGTGGTCTTATTACATAAATGTATAATTTTATAAGTAATATGTAACAACTGATCAAGTTGGGAATGTCTCTGCTCATGGCAGGGTAGTGATGAGCTTTAAATGCTCTTTCCCACTCAAACCATTCTGTGAACACAAACATATGAAAAATATCATTAATTTATGGCTTGTAAAACTTGCTGTCTGGAAGCCCTAAATTGCCCAGAAGTGGTAAAGTGAGAAAAATACACTGCAGTGGTCAAGAGAACGCAGTCAGGTACTAGGTTAAGTAACATAAGAGTACAAAACAATATAAAACTATATTGCCTAATAATAATAATTTTATCTGAAAATGTATACTCAAGAATTATGTGGTTCTTTAAACCCCCATACTTGAAATTAAATGCTTTAACAGTATAAAACAAATTCCTCCCTGTTGCAGTACTCATTTTAAGGTACTTTCCAACCCTAACTATTCTATGATTCTATGATTCAGGGGAATAAAATGTATCTACAAAACAAACCAAACACAAATCCCCTCATCTCCCCAACCTCATACTTTTTTTGCTACTGGAACTTTCTTACTAGTTGCAAATCAGCATCTGACACTTTCCTCAAGCTTCAAGATGCAAATACAATTCTAATCTGCATTTAACAAATTCATCTGTCATATTTCACCCATAAGCTACAGCACTACAACCATTGCTGCATTAGCAGTTTCAGAGGAACAGAATCTATGCTTATTTTTGCATTTGTGCTATCGTGCACGAGAACCATAACTAAATTAGTTTTATTTTTTTCTTCATAACACATACACTAAAATCAGTCACAGAATGCCAGCAGGGTTTGATTCTGTAATACACTGGGAACGTTTTATTACAGAGCACCCAAGAAGGTCCAAAAGCCTCCTCTGTAATAGTGACAGAATGGTCCAAAGGAGAAACAAAGCGTTTTGAACAAACTGCCTCTTCCCTCTCAGCTGCCAGTGGGACAGACTGTCATAGCTGGTTTTGTTTGCAGCACTTTTTGTACATTGAAGGTTGAGTATTTTGAGTCATTATTTTTCATTGGAACAAAAGTATTACATTAAAAAAAAAAAAAAAAAAAGTCAGTGGAATGGACAGAGCAGATGAATATTCTGGTTGGTCTCCACTCCTGAGTGAAGTTTCTCTGATGTGCAAAGCAATGCCTTTTATATATCAGGCCCAAAGGTTCTGAAAATGTTTATCTTACCATAGCTGAAGGTCAGTGACTAGCTCTCCTTCTGGCATATATGAGAAAAAGCTGTATGATTTTTATCAAAGTGTCTCAAATAATTCCAAGGTTGGTTAGGGGAAAGCACAAAATCTAGAAACATTAGCCTTCTCCATAAAGCTATGTTGTATTAAAGCTTTGCATTCTATTGATATTGCATATAGCTATGAAAGCAGAATTTGTTGGATGCAATAATGCGCTTTTTTCATCACTGACTCATCTTCCAAGTTATTGAGACTTTTGAAACTGCACTGTATCAAACTTAACAGCCTGGAATGTTAGGCCTTGCAGCCCGTCTGGACTCAGGGAGTATTTCTTACCCAGTACAGGCACTCACATTTCACTGGAACTAAACAGAGCTTTTTGGGTGCATGTATCAACCATTTATTATGGGAAAGACTGGTGGTAAAAGTAAAATATTCCAAACTGCTTTTAAGTTAATAGCATTGAATGTTAAACATCTGTAATAATGACAGCTATTGCCCTTCCCTCTCTGCCCTGCCACCTGCCCTCTGAATTTAACAGAGGGTATCTGAATTTGAGAACCTGACCATTCAAGGATACCTGAACTCAGGTTGTATTTTAAACACCTTTTTTCCACTGCCATCATCTAAATTGTTCTCCATGCACTCATCAATGTGTCCGGTAATCCTGCCTCATTCCTTTCTTCAAACAGTTTACTCAATTGCCCTATTCAGGAAAAATCCACCGACCAGGGCTCCCCCCACCAGTCACAGCACACAGTCTAAGGCACAAGGAAAAGGGTTTAGGATAGGAGAAGGAAAGTTTCTATGAGATACTTCAACATACTGCACAATGAGGCTGCTGAGAAACTTGTAGAGGAGCTAAAATGCAGCAGAACAGACCTACTAAATTTAGGATTTACAGTTTTTTTCCTGAAACTTGTACATTGTTTTGTGGGCTCTCAATGTACTCCTGCAACAAATGCACAGAGAAACTACAGCTTTTTTAAATGAAATACCTGAAGTAATTTCCAACTCAACACTATTTGGAAATATGTCAAATGACAAAAAATTAGATAAACTCCTACAGAGTCTGCCAAAGAAATAGTCATAAATAGATCGTGAACATAACGCTGAGAACATATTTTTCCCAAAACAGTTTGTGAGCAGAAACAATAATAAATTACTGTAAGTGATGCATCTTACTAATGGGGAAAATATATGGTTTTTTAAATGCACAAGATAATTTCTGCAGGTAATTAAACACACAAAAGAGCAACCAGTAAGATGTCAAAAAATACTGCCTTATGAAATTAAATTATTATTGCACACCAACAATGAAAATAATTCCATTTCTATACAAAGCCACACAAAAATATTTTTGACTGACATTTAAAATACTATTAAATCACCACATACTTATGAGTCATTTTCACATGTGCAAACTACAGACAGAAGTATGGTTAGTTATCCTCTTTTATGGCATTCCATCATCTGAATGTTCTGAAATTTTAGTGCAAGACTGAATGCAAACTACAGATTAAATATAACACAGGTTTTGCTCTGCTATCTTGCCAGCTGGGGAAAATATTAGAATATAAAACCATATTATTTATTCAACACCTAACTCACTTCAAAGTTGTTAAAAGCCAATGCAACACTAAATGTGCACATGCTTTAGAAAAGGACTACACAAATACATTTTTAATGCACTTAAGTCATACACAAGCCTATCAAATACTCAATCCGCTATTGAACAAAACAACCCCACTAAGGTATTCACCATATTTTTGCCTTTAAACTCAGCCCTGCAAACCTACAACCCCTGTTCGATCACAATATATAAGTCTGGATGGTAACATAACATTTTCAAAGGTTCACGAGTGTCAGTGGAATTTGGCACACAAGCCATTTAAATGCTTAGAAATAATTTATTCTATTGAACTTTCTGTGAAGGACACTCAGTTACAAGAACTATGTTTGCCTTGTTACCTATGACAGATAAAAGAGTTGTTTTTTCATTTAATTCAATCACATTAGTTTCAGGGCTTCTCTTACTATGACCTGCCAGTAAATGAATCAAAACAAGCAAATCAAACCCTCTGTATTAAATGATCAGAATTCAGGTGGTTTTTTTTCAGTTTTAAGGTTTTCAATATTTGAAAGTGTACAAAAAGGCTAAACAATATCAGTGAGATAAACCCAGAAAAGTGAGATTGCAATACTCGGAATGCTCAGAATGTCCATTAATTCAGGATCTCTACCAATGTAACTTAGCTTTTTTCATTTTCATGCTCCAAGGTGTAGAAACAAGTTTTAGCTATTTTTATCACAAATCTCTTTCAGCCTTATGCATTCCACTATCATCCTCATTCCTCCTAATGACATATGAGAGGTAAAATGTAAGTTCTTTCTTATTGTTCATTCCCTGAAGTTGGAGTTTGATAGTACCTACCCACAACAGCAAAAAGCTATTCTTTCTTCGCCTGGAATTTCGCTCAAAATGTCTACCCACAGGTTGTACAGCACACAAGCAAATCTGCCCTCTGCTCTCACTCAGGCACCATTCAAATTTGCTCCTGTAAGTAGCAAGTGATATAGCCAGTGGAGAGCATTCAGCATTCCCCATACACACTTGCCAGTCATAAATCTCCCTTTATGTTTGCAGTGAGATAACAAATAACTCTGCTTTCAATCTCCCATGCATTTTCCCCAACTTTGTAAGTACACTTTTGTAGAACTCATTTGTACTTCTACTAGCCTCAGATATTTCCTGTCCTATGCTGTATCATACTTCTCTTTTACTCAATTACTTTGAGAAGCAATTCTATTTTAGGGCTTCAAACTATTCTAATGCAGAACATGCAGATTTATTAACAGTTCACAATTTCTCATAGTGTCAACTTGATAAATTCTTTTTCCAGCTTAGGGAGCTCTCCGTGTCTCTAAAGTACAAATAAATATTTTCATATGATTGCTGTTCCAAATTTGGGTTTAGTAAAATCGAAGTTTTAATGAAAAATGTATCTATATTTCGATCTGTTTGTGGCAGCTCTGCAAAGCAGGGTGTACATGGCTAGCACTTACAAATAATAACAAATCATGTAAAGCTCGAATAACAACTAGGGTTTTTTTTAAAGCAGCATTTCTTATTAATTTTGTAATCTTAGCAGTGCAGCAGTACAAGAAAGCATTATACAATAATCTGCCAAAACATAAATAAAACCTGCTGATCTCATCTCCTCTCTAACTAATGAGAACTGCAACTAAGTAAACACTGCTCATGCAAAATCACTGGGGGGCTAGTTAAGTGTTTAGCTTAATAATCAAATGTGCTATCAACAGCAGTAAGTCTTGTTTGGAAACAACTTTGACATAACCAATCTGTTGAGCTAACCAGAGACCCACAAATCTAAACTCCCAAATTTAACTAGCTTGATCTACATCAGACTGCTTTTGCATTTTAAACATGCAAGTTCTGCTAATTAATACAATAAATTCAAGACAAGCACTAGTTTACCCTTCTGCATAAAATCCATTAGCAGCCTCTTTTAAGTAAATTATCAGGATCTCTCAAACATCTTAAATATCACCCTCTAACTTGCTATTCCCTCAACATCTAAAATAAAATTGCAGAAAGTACTGGTATTTACCATTCCTTAATATGTACCTTGCTATTTCATAATACAATTGGGCGTAAGCAGTTAGAGTTAAAAGCAGTAGATGGAGAAGTCTCAGATGTCTACATAATTAACAAGATAGATCAAATTTTGTGCCTAGGCACTTGACATTTCCCTTATAAATTATAACTAAAGCCTTTATGCAAGTACAGCAGATCTAAAATTTAGTGGCTGGAGGACAAAGAGAAGAACAAGGTCACCCAAAACTGTTAAGTTTTATTCTCTGACAAAAAATAAAAATACTTGGATTTTCTCTTCTACTTGCGAGGACCTAAGAGAAAAAGGTAACAAAGAAACTAAGGGAATAATCAAAATCTGAACATGCTTTTGCTCTCCCCTCTTCCCACCCTCCTTCAAAGTTTTGCCACAGTCTAATTCCCAAGCGTAAACACTTGCAATAGCCCTTCTCATGTTGTGCCTTGGAAGCTCAGTCAGGAGCTTTTATTCCACTGCTGTTGGCAAAAGACCCCTAAGTAAGACTGCAGAGGACAGCATGGACTAGCTTTACAGGTAGTTCACTTTTCTCCAATAAGCTAGTACTGCTCACATGGCCATGAGAAATGAATTGGTGCATGTGCTGTTCAGTGGGTGACAGGTAGAGAAGAGCACCTATCCAAGAAGTTAGCCGTGAAGTTGGGATGAGACCCTCAAGTGAACACATTCCACACAGTATACTTCCCAGGTCTCAGGTAATTGTGTTTTGATTACCAGGCTAGAAAGAATACAGAATGTACATTTTGCTTTGCAGTTCAAGGGTTTTAAAGACTTAGTGAAAAAACAGTCATTCATCCCACATCCTTTATCCCATGACACAAGAAGGAAAACTTTAAGCAGCCTGGTATTTTGGCTTTTCGACCTTTGGTGATCCAATTAATGCAAACACAAGCTGTAATCCTCACAGTTGTTGTTTTCACAAGGTAGCTTTTACTTAATTGTAAGTGTTAAAAGTAGACCTACAACATTTATTTACATGAACAGAATCATGGGACTGGCGGCACTTACAGAAACCATTACATTATCCTTGTCATTTTCCTATTCTGAAATGACACAGAGAGAGTGTACAAACAAGCCTCAACTTCTTATTTTCTTCTACTAAGACTGAAGGGATAAATCACAATCACTGTACTTACTTCATCTAAGTCAGACTGCAGGAAATCAAGGCCAAGTTAAACATTTTGTTTGCATGCATGAGGCACAAACAGCAAAGGCTCTTTCATTATATCAGCTTTTTACGCATTTTTAAAGGTAATCTTGGGCAAAGGCACAGCAACCAAGCATAGAGTAATCATTAACAGTAAGTAGTAAAAATGAGCCCTATAACATTACCTCATCCTGAACTCTTATCCAACTATGTGTAACCTCCTCAGTACACAAGGAGAAGTGGTTTTAACTACCCAATCACTGTAACAGGCTGCAGCTGCAAACTGCAACTCTACTACTTCCTTAACTGTATCAAATTAATGCTGAACACTAAATAGAAGCAGGAGTTTTATCTCTTTAAATTTAAAAATTAAGTAAGCAAGCGAGCAGCAGGATCAGCCCATAACATCAGTCATCTTTGGCATCCAAGAAAAATAAAGGAAGAAAAACTAATGTTTCTATGATTCGGCTTAACTTTAAGCTTTTAATCATATATCCATGCATCTACCTCAACTGCATCCTTTACTCACGGAAAGCCCCTTCAGAAAGGAGACCACACAATCTTAGCTCACTCTCCACTTTCACCAAAGCACAACAGCAGTCTAGGAACTTCAGTAGGTAGGTGAAATTTTTGGATTTTTAGCTCTCTAAGCATCATTTTTTCTCAAGTCAGTTTATGTAGATGCTTTTGTTCTGCTATGGGAAGATAAAAATGGTATGAACAGCCTTTCAAAGAAAATGTTTACTTATTCAAGTAGAATCAAAGTGAATTAAACACATCTGCAGCTATATTTAGATGGTACAAATTAAACTGGCAGCTCCCATCTTTTGTGGTAAGGATAATGCCACATTCAGTGTTTGCTACATATATGCTACATGAC
This sequence comes from Forpus xanthops, assembly GCA_032466535.1. Lineage (NCBI taxonomy): Eukaryota > Metazoa > Chordata > Aves > Psittaciformes > Psittacidae > Forpus > Forpus xanthops. Next base: position 10,160 of record JASSUY010008213.1, on the reverse strand, counting down.
TTTAGCAGAAACAGTAGTTTCTAAACAATATCTACAAGTAAACAGCTGAAAACAGAAACGTTAACTCAAGCCATCTGTCCAGCCAGCTGGTAAAGATATTTGTCTTTCATGTCCTACTAATAGTTTCATTGCAGCTATGATGACCTAAGGGTGTAAGTTAGATCAATTTTGGAGACTGAGTTAACATCTACATATATCTAGATCTTCTATACTAAGAAAAAGTAGACCAGCTTCCCCATATACTGAAGAAAAGCCTGTGCCCTCAAAAGCCAGTCTACTGTTTCTAAATTAGGTGCTACTAAAAATAAAACATTTACCTTCAAAATGTGTCCTGCATAGATGATGAGGGACAAGAAAGCTAAGCAAAGGAAAGGACAGCACTGTTGATTAACTAGATAATAAGTCCCAAGATAAGAATCACATACACCACTTTCCTTACTCTTTTCTCTACCTGCTTTCATGGACACTCAAAGAATACAAGTTTTTGGAGCTCCCATTTACTTCACCTACTTACTACACAACCTTAAAAAGACTACAAATCCATTTGGACCATAAACTGACTAAAGTATTTACTGGCTGAGTGGCCTTAAGTAGTCCTCAAAAAAATCAATGTTATCTCCAATTTTATTTTTGTGACATTCATACCAGGAAAACTACTACTGAAACAGCTACTCAAATTTGTGTTCCAATAGAAAATGTTGGGATATTTTTACAGCTATTTTCATCTTGAAAATTGATAAATACGTATTAGCATTCTTCTGTGCTACAGTAAGTCATTAGCTACACAATCCATCTACGTTTCAGTTTTTATAATTGTGCATCAAAATTTGTGAAGACATTAAATTTGTGTGTGCATATATTTGTATAAAAATAAAAATCTCCATATGGCATTTCCAACCCCAACATAAAGACTACTTGAATACACTTCCATATTTAAGTTTGCAACATGTATGATGCTAGTGTAAGTCAGAAACCCATGACTAACTGAGTAAACTGAAATAACATGGACAGAAAAAATGCTAGTAAGAAAGTGGTTAAATCGCTTTCCATCTCAATGCCATAGAGAATGGTGGAAACTGGATCTGAAGGGGGTGGAGAAAGGGCAATGATAAACCAAAACAAAAAGAGAAACAAAAAAATACAGCAATCTCTGAATTATGTAGGCTTAATTTTTTCCAAGTTCTTGTCTAATTTAGTTTGGGTTTCCACTGCAGCAGTTTAAAAAGCTGCCAGTTATTTCAGTTATTTGAATTCCAGATGCACTTCAGAAGACATGTCAACTCAGACAACTGAATTCTAACCTGTAATGCTAAAGTTTTCATTATGCCAGGAAGTGATGGAATTTCCTGTATTTCAGTTACTTTGAGAGAATGATAAAACACATAAGTTCAGTTTACTATATAATAATATGCATCACTGTTTTTCTTTTACCTTTTGAATCTGTCTTTACAAGTCACTTGAACAGGACAGGAAGTGTTAATTATTCACCAGAAGGATTTCTGGTCTTTCCTGAATTAGTCACACAAGAACATTAGTAGTCAAAGGAGAGACTGCATCACAGAATAATGGATAATAATGGGGTCCTATCTTCATTAAGAGAGAGCTGCAAAACTACCCCAGACTTGCAGATGTGTAATGCAGGCGGTTCTTGCTCTTCTAATTGCATAGCAACTCTTCTGATTGAAAGACACTTCCTCCACCCACCACAAACACTTCCTTCTACATGAACATCCCTGGAACAATAATGGGTCAATATTGTCCTACGGTAAGTTTTGATTTAAAACAACACCTCCCCCTAAAAGAGCTATAGAAGCTGTAAACGCTCCTTGCTACCAAGTCTTCCATTTAAGACTCCCAGATTACTACGGAATTAAATGAAGAGTGATATAAGATTCACTAACAAAGGAAAACATCCAAAGGGAAAAGCACAGACCAACTGTCACACAGTGCATCATCATCAGAAATAGTAACAAATCCTCTCTAAACTTAAATGCCAAGAAGACGACTTTATTGAAAAAAAAAAAATGGAACATCCACCTACCCTCAGATTTATGGGTTTATAGGCTCTAAGCTCTTGTAATAAATGTAAGATGGTTTTAAAAAAAAAAAAAATAATAAAAAAAAAAGTAAGCATTAGAACACAGGATCTGTACCTTTGAAATCAAAGTATCCAAGAGAAAGTTAAAACAGGAACATGCCCAGTGTCCAAAATAAAACCTATGCTAATAAACTACACACAAAATACTGGAAGAATATACATCATTCAAGACTAAATAGAAACATTCTAACATCTAACTAATTCTGGAAAAGAAATATACTATAAAAAGGTATGTTAAAAGTATCACAAACACTCTATATATTTGACAACACCAGGCATTACAAGCAGCAGTTAGTACACTTTCCTAAGGAGTCACTACATCTCAAGTATCATTTCCAAGGTGTATTTAATTTCAGCTAGTTTGCCATGAAGTACTAATCACAAAGCTCCAATGCCAAGAAAAAGATATCTGAAGTGCTCAAGTATTATTGACAACTGCTTTCTTTTGAAAGCTCGAAAATGAGTTAACAAGGGAAGTTACTGAGTACAAATGGATTAATCCTAAAAGCCTTCTATCACTTTATAGCACAGTTGGCAATTGATCTACAAACCTATGTAAAAATTAAAAAAAAAAAAAAAAAAAAAAAAAAGTTTGGCTGCCTCAAAGAATATCTGCATTTTAAATAGTCTAAAATTCTCCTACTTTTATAAAATTAAATCATGATGCTGTTTTCACATATTTACATTTTTTTTTTCCTATAAAAAAACGAGACATCAAACTAACATTCAAATTAAAATTGGAAAGAACATTTATTAGGGAAACATGCTATCTTAAAAATGCTTTTACCCCTTCAAAAGAAGTTCACAGAAGTTGATTTTAAAATCAGAAATTATTAGATTTTAAATTGATTAACATGCTAACAATTCAGGGAACACCTGAAACCTGTCTGCCTTAATAAGCAAGCTTTTGTTAATGTAGAGAATTTTAAAAATCATTATTGTCTATTAGTTCACTGAAGGAGATGACTAAAAAAAGACAACACTATGACATTAAACAATGAACTTCTCAAAAACTGATGTCAGCAATACTTGAAATAAGATTCACCTTTCTACAGCTAAAAACGCATTACATTGAATAATATTGGATACTTGTTAAAAAAAGTTTCAAAAGCAATTAATTAATTGATCAAAACCCCAGACTCCTTAATACTGACATTATCTTAGCCCAAAAGCACATGTAATCAAGAGTTACAAGAACAAAGCAATTTCCAGTACTGAGAGACTCTTGTTAAATGACAGCATTTTTCCTACTTTATAAATGCAACTTCCTCTGAGACACCTCCAACAACATATAATTGGAGATCAAAATGCTGCTGTTATGGCGACACGGCTGATCTCAATATCAGTCATGTTGTGAAGGCCGGCTGTGTTATAGCAATTAAGTCAATGAGGACATACCTTGGGATTCTGCTTTTCTAAGGTGTGCAATTAGGAGGTTATCATGGAACCAGCCTGCCTTTTTAGTTTTTTTGTTTGTTGTTTCATTGGTTGTGCGATTTTCTTTGTGGTTTGTTTTTAGGTTTTTGTGTGGTTTTTTTTTCCAGAGTGGGTAGGGTTGGAAACAACCTTAAGATTATCTAGTTCCTACCCCCTGCTGTGGTCAGGGATGCTTCACCCTAGACCACATCCCCCAAGGCTCTGTCCAGCCTGGCCATGAACACTGCCAGGGATTTTGTTTTGTTTTGTTTTAAAGAAAAGCACTGTCATAAGTTTTCATTAGTTTGAGTTGGTTTCTTTAATTTACACCAAATAAGCATCAGAAATTCAACACTAGCCAAAGTACATTTATTAAAGGACATAATGCAAATGTAAGTAAATTTAAAATACATTTCCTAAAGCCACTAATAAAAATATTATAACATTTAGAAATTTAAATATATGTTTCTCCCATTGGCCAATATTGTTTAAATTCAGAGCATGAATATGGTGGCCAGATTAAACAGAAAGAATAGAACAGGATGCCTACAGTTCTTTCATAAATATAACACAGAGCAGGGAAGACCCCAGAGGACAGATTAAATGTAAAAATACATCAACAATTTCCTAATACTTCTCTGCACAGGGAAGTACAGCACTTACCACAATGCTACTGCTCTGTTGCTATTAACAGAGAAATTGAACACACAACTACAAATGCCTTTCTTCTTCAACTCATGGAATACCATAACTCTTCAATTAATACATTCTCCTGAGTACAAGTAAAGAATAATCCAGAGTGACTGGAGCTACATATTGCAATATACTGACTTCCAAATTGCAAGACTTCAAAAAATGCATTAAAAAAAGAAGTTAAAATCTCAAACTCCTTAAGCACATAGAATTCTCACTAACTCATACAGAAGATCCACCCTTGTCATAAAAAAAAACCAAAAAAAAACAACAACAAAAAAAAAAAAAAAAAAAAAAAAAAAAAAAAACAAGAAAAAAGATTAAAACATCAAAATCGTGAGTTAGAACACAATGGTTCACCATTTTAACAGAGCCTAAAAATACCAACCCACTTCTACTACATGTTAGCAGCATCTCCACAGTTTGAAACCATCTGAAACCATTGATCATGATCAACCACACAACAGTTTCCTTTTCAGAAAGTTTTTTTCAGAGTCATTTTGCATTAGCTGCATATTGTGTCCTCAAGAGTATTTTCTTACGTGGCCTTTGCAGTGTCCTGAGAAAATACATAATACCTACAACCTAAGTTCCTTCACAAATATGATGTATGGAAAAGCCAATTCATGCTGCAGCTATTGCCTGATTTTTGATTCATCTTCCAAAACCAGAGAAGGGATTCCACTCTGGTGAACCCTGCCTGTACTGAAGATACAAGAATTTCTGCTATTTGAGCAAAAGAGAGAAACAAAGGAAAAAACAATCAATGTAATTTACCTGTCTGAACTGAACATGAAGTTTATCTCTGAGATCCATGAGAGTTTCAACATAATCAAAATCAAATATGGCCCCAAACCATTCAAAAGATGTTTGCAATAACACTTTAAGATCCAAGGTTAGTCAGTAAAGGTTGCTTATTTGAGGGAATACAGGAGCACAGTGCCATTTTAAACCTCAAAGAACATAAGCAATAATTTGCTGAAAAATATATCGCATTCATCATTCCTACCAAATGTGTCTAAAGAAGCCTGCGTCCACTTGTATGTACAAACTCCTATTTTAAAATAACTTTAAAATCCAATAAGTGGCATAGCATGTTAGTGAAAATATTCAAGACAGAACCAAACATACCCAATGAATATACCCATAAAGGATCATTCTCTCAAGTTAATGCTTTTCATTATTGACTGCAACAGCTTAAAAGAAACAATGCGCCATGATGCTTCCATCTATTTTTATCACAGAATCACAAAATGGTTTGGGCTGGAAGGGGCCTTAAAGATCATCTAGTTCCAACTCACCTGCAAGCACAGCCCAGAAATTTGAGACTTCAACAGTTCTCCAAGCCCAACATGCAGCAACTACATTACCATGTTTGTGGAAGTCTGATTTTGAGGGGGTTAAAATATATGCAATTTAAAACAGCAGCAGTATTTCCTTAAAACTGATGTTTATATTATAACCCTCTAACTGAATGGACTTACCATTAGAAACTTGAGAACCCAAAACATGTTCAATAAAATGAAGCAATGTATGAAACACAACATACCTATGCTACGATACAGCAGCTGAACATCTTACTAACATTAAGACAGATATTTCACAGCATTAATCACGGAATAATCATTAGCACTGCCCAAATCACAATACCTTTGACTAATGGCAGTTTACAAAAGACATGAAGAAGGTACTGACTGACTGACAGGAAGACAGAATGAAGCCTGGGAGGTGACCTAGACATAGTAACTTAACTCCTCTGGGCTTCAAAAAGCAGCTCACAATCTACTTTTTTCTTGTTCATTCCACTTGTAGGAGCAGCAGCTATGACATTTAATTTCATTCTGAATGATGAGAAAGTTACAGTCAGATTAAAAGGTGCTGAATACATGTGTCTAAAATTAGCACTGCATCTATCTGCAATTAGAATTTATTTCTAAAATGTTTTCTATAAAAATTATTAATAAATTTATGGTATAAACAAGTGTTTGTTTTCTCAAATTCTGGCTTCACTGAAGAAGTGAAGATTCTTAATCAAGCAGGCCTATCTTTGGATCTTCTTGAAAAAACAGCCTTGTACACTAGCTGTTTGAATTTATTCATTCCTTAGAATTATCACACAGCGAGATTAAAGGAAACAAAATGAACAACCTTCTCCCCCCAAAGAGAATGGTTAAATTACGGAACTACTTCCGGCAGGATGCTGTGAGGGTCAAGAGTACATATAGATCACCAAGTCATTATGCAAATTCATAAAAAAATAGGTAAGACCTACTGAGCCATAAATCTATAAACCACAGGATAAACATGTCAGACTGACAAAAGTAAAGGAGGTGTACCAAGATAAGCATCACTGCGTGATTGCTCTGTCCTTATGTTTATTCCCTCACCATCACTCACCACCCAAATCAGAAACAGGGCTGGATGCACCTTTGGTCTGAACCAGAACAGCTGGTTTTCATTAAAAAACAAAATCTCCTTTCTGTTTTGTCTAATCTATTAAGTACTGAAAAAGAAAGCATTGTTTTCACATTCCTAGAAGACAGCTTTTTACAGTTAAAGTATTAAATCCAGTTCATCTGCTTTTACTTTGAGTGCCAATAACCCCTATTCCTAAAGGTAAGCTTCTGCAACAAAGAGATCCAAAATGTGGTACCTTGAAAATGCAGTTGCAAGAGGCAACTTCTTACTGTACAAAAAAGGGAAAAGAAAAAAAAAATCTTTTGACTTTAGTTGAATTGCTCTTCTAATTGTATTATGATTGAAGGAAATCACAAAACCTCCCAAATTATCATTACTTATTCTGCATGTTCTTATTCATGCAGGGAACATAGAATCATAGAATAGTTACGGCTGGAAAGGAACTTAAGATTATCTAGTTTCAACCCCCCTGCCAGCGGAGGAGGGGACACCTCACACTAAACTATGCCACCCAAGGCTATGTCCAACCTGGCCTTGAACACCACTAGGGATGGAGAATTCACAACTTCCCTGGGTAACCCATTCCAGTGCCTCACCAACCTTAGAGTAAATAATTTCTTCCTTAGATCCAATCTAAATTTCCCCTGTTTAAGTTTGAACCCGTTGCCCCTTGTCCTCTCACTACAGTCCCTAAGGAAGAGTTCCTCCCCAGCATCCCTACAGGCTGCCTTCAGATACGGCAAGGCTGCTATGAGGTCTCCACGCAGCTTTCTCTTCTCCAGGCTGAACAGCCCCAACTTTCATAGCCTATCTTCATACCGGAGGCACTCCGGTCACCTGATCATCCTCATGGCCCTCCTCTGCACTTTTTCCAACAGTTCCATGATCTTTTTATGGTGAGGACACCAGAACTGCACACAATACTTCAAGTGAAGTCTCACGAGAGCAGAGTAGAGGGGCAGGATCATCTCCCTCGATCTACTGGTCACACTCCTTTCGATGCAGCCCAGGACACAGTTGGCTTTCTGGGCTGCAAGAGCACACTGCCGGCTCATGTTCCTCATCGACCAACACCCTCAAGTCCCCCTCTGCAGGGCTGCTCTGAATCTCTTCTCTGACCAACCTGTAGCTGTGCCTGGGATTGCTCTCACACAGGTACAGGACTTTGCACTTGACATGGTTAAACTTCATGAGGTTGGCATCAGCCCACCTCACAAGTGTGTCAAGGTCCCTCTGGATGGCATTCCTTCCCTCCAGCTTATCAACTGAACCACACGGCTTGGTGTCATTGGCAAACTTGCTGAGGGAGCTCTCAATCCCACTGTCCCTGTCATTGACAAAGGCGTTGAACAAGATAGGTCCCAACACCGATCCCAGAGGGACACCACTCGTTACTGGTCTTCAGCTGGACATTGAGCCATTGAGCACAACTCTTCGTGTGCGACCATTCAGCCACTTCTTTATCCACCGAGTGGTCCATCTATCAAATTGATGGCTCTCCAATTTAGAGACATGACTAACTTCAGTTCCCCACCACCACTCTCTCCTCACAGAAGCTTCTTTATGTCTCGTAATTCTTAAATTTCTTCCAAAATTAAGATCCAAACAAAGAATTTCAATGTCTCTACAATGCCTCTTATCATCCTCTGCAGCACTTCCTAGGAAAACTTGTAAATAAATCAATTCTTCATTGGTCTCTTAAATAATTTGTCACTTCTCTTTGTGTGCAGACCAGAAGACATTACAGCAGTCAATGATCGTTTTAACTACAAACTGCTTCAAGTTCTTTTACCCAAGGATATGATAGAGTAAGATAAAAAAAAAAACACAATAGTCAAGTATTTTAGTTTCAACCTAAGACCAAACAGAGTAGAAGGACCACAGCAGAAATTACTTGATTCCAACCAACCACAGTTTCCAGTGATAGATGGCCTATAAACACTTGTAATAAACAGAAGCAAACAAGCTTTTCTCTTACCAAAAAAAATTGTTTAGCCCCTGTACAAGTTGCAAGAATTAACCTTCCTAAGACATAAGAAACATGAATTTATTTATATAAATCCATTTATCACCTTAGAGGGAAGAACTGACATTTCTGATCATCAATAACTGCAGAGAAATCCTGCCCCTGAGACAGCACTACCCACACACAGCTATCCCAAAGCACCTTATTTCACCCTCACTGCTCACTCTTTGCTCAAAGACCACAGTTAATACCGACGTCTAATAAACTATAATCTACTTGGTGGCGCTGTGCTATCTTGCATAAACTGACAAATTCATTACTTATTCTAGCACCTGAGCCAAAGCTCCAGTATATGAAAGCCTGGCTAAGGAGCCACATAATACAAGCACGGCAAAAATGAATTCTCAGCAGGAAAGGTATGTATTTCAACAGTTTACTCAAGCCTCATTTAGGAACACCTATGTGAAGTTACAGCAAAATTAGGCTTATGAAGTCATTACACAGTCAGGATGACCTAAACAACCTATGAGATTAGAAAGTATGCATTAAAAGGACCGTCACTGAGAGTTCATATGGAATGAACCGCTGTAATCACCAAAAAAAAAAGATGGACAAGACTAGGCAGAGAAGAGGCTTCTAATAGCATATATACAATCATCATTTGTTTAGAGGCTAAAAGCAAGCTTTGGTGATATACAGTCACAAATTAATCATGCTTATGTTAAATGATTCACCATTTGATCAAATATTTAATTTTAGTATACAAAACTGAGAAAAGAGACAGATTGGCATAGTAGGGACCTGATGATACATAAGTAACTGGAAAATCCAGACTAAGAAATAAACTCTGCATTGGGCCTGCACAGAATGCTTGGGGCACAATGTCTCATCACACATATGATGCACACAGTGTCAGAGAAAGGCAGAACAAATGGTAACATCCTGCAAAACCCCTGCTGGCATATTCTCAAACAATACTGCCATCAGTTTTAGGTGACTATAATACCTTATAGTTGCCAGAAATAAGGTGAAATTAAAATAATCATACTGTGTTTTCAATCAACTTCCAGCTGGCTGCCACCATTTCAAGAATGGAATTCATTTGTTTTACATCCATTAACGTATTTCCTTCTTTACTGGTTCTGAGACACTCATTTCAATGGTAAGGGGTATCAGTCTGGATCATAATAAAAATAAGCAGCAGTCACTACAGTACACACGGAATTGTAAAAGCATTACCCTCTCTGACATACTCCTTCACAGTATATGCTTCTACCAGCCAAGGAGCATTTTAGCTTACAAGTCCCATGTACACATATAACCGTTTAATAGTAAAAGCCTCGGCCCTTTGATGAGCTGTACACAAGCAAAACCTCTGTGGAGTCCTTTAAAAGCCAGAGAGAAATTGCCAACGTGCAGTTCATTAAAGGATCATGCCTCATCTCTAATAAGCAAAATGGCTTAACTGGAAGATATACATATAGTAATATCTTCATGTATTTATTACCTTAGAGTTGAAGATTTTATATACACTATAAAGTGAAACAGGTTTTTGAAATCCACTAGTCT